>APFE031752597.1:63077-118072 GCA_000404065.3 Pinus taeda | reverse complement strand
GTTTAAAAGCTTCCTAGGATGAAACCCTTTGCCAAAATCAGAGGCTTACCTAGTTGTTGTTACATAATTAAACAATCATACTAGCATCATTTACAATACAACTTGCAAAAATTGGGTTTACAATGATACAAATGTGTTGGTTGATGACTTCGAACTCTGAAAAAATTTCTTCACATCTTTGCATTCTGCTTCCTTGAATTGTTGACAAAGTGTGGTCAACATCTGGCTCTACTTGGGGACATGTTGCTTTGTTGAAGGAATGTGAGAATCAAGAATCCTGTATCCAAGAAAACATAAGTCCATCAAATAGATATCCGCTTAAAATCAAAATCATCATGTATATATAGAACATCAGTTGGAATTGAAAAGCCTATCCTAACATATTAAAACGTAAAGACATAAAATATAAATGCGTGGAAAGAAAACTAACTACTGACATAAATAAAATCCTATCTAAGAGTGTAAGGTTAGAAATACAATATAAGAGATGCCCTATGGCATCAAATGTCTTCAACGTAGTGCATACTGAGCATCTGTTGACTTTCAAGCAGGTTCGTGGGTTGTTTTTCTTATGTGCCACGTTGAACTCTAAATCCTAGGACTTTGACTTATCCAAATATCAAGTTGCTCCCAGCCATCAGATGCATCAAACCTCTTCCTTCTTCTTTTCTGTTTTTTACTTTTACTTCTGACATGTTGTGATGTTAATACCGAGATCAACGTAGATTTTTTGTCTTGATTTGAAAATTCTTGGATGAAATTTTTGAAGAATTTGAGGTATGCCTGATCTTATTCTAAATATATTATGTCAAAGGTGACACATAAGTCCAGCAAGTACTCTGATTGACCTCAATAGCCTGATTTTTCTCAATCTCTTTTCCAACTATGCCACTGCCAACTAACCCCCTTTTAATGGGACAAATGACCTGCTCACAATGAGATGGAAATTGCTTTAGTGGACTCGGAGGTTTGTGATTTGTTGAAAGATCATTATGCTTGTCCCCTGGATCCTTTGGTTTTAGTTAGAATTCTTGAACCTGTGATTTTCTCGTCATTTTCAGATTACTTTGAAGAGTGATTTGTTCGGTCTTCATGGCAGCCATTTCTTTGGCGTGCTTTGATTCCATATTTTCATTTGTTGTATGTGATCAGCCTCCATGGTTTTTCTCATGTTTTGTAACCTGTCCTCCATGGCAGTGATTTCCTTAACATGATCTAATTCCATGGTCTTTATTATTCGTGCTTGGTTTTGTTCCATGGTGATTAAATGGTCTTGCATGGTGGCCATCTGATTGGAGTGATCAATTTCCATGACTTTTAGCTCCTCATCATGCTTTTCTTCTATGGCTAACAATTCGGTGTGCATGGATCTCATTTCCTTGGTGTGATATACTATTAATCTTTCTTGATTAAGCTCCATGGTTTTCATCAATTGTGCTTGACTGAATTGCATGTCTTTAATCATTTGGGTTAATTCCTTGATAAGATGATTATCATTTTCTATTTCATCATCAATATTAATTTGATCCTTTGTCCTTGCCTTACACTATCTAGGATTCTTCTTGCAATGGCACAAGTGGATTCATCATGAAAATACTCAAAAGGTCTGCAATATGGCAAAGATTGATGTGGCGCATTCTCTTTAAACCTTTCTACGATAGTTGGGCCCTTTATAGGATCACTTTCATCTTTCTTCATGGTGCTAGTGGTACCAGGTGAATCCCTTTGATCTTTATATCTATTTTTGAAAGCATTGACGATAGCTTTCAGAGAATCAAAGAAATTGTCAAAAAAATAAAAAACCATTTTATAGCATCACCTTCCAAAGAAAGGACAAAGAGTCACATCTTGACATCTTCATGATTAAAATATGCAGAGCCATCGAACCTTAGCATACAATGAGTAAACTTTATGAGATGATCTTTAGCAGTGATTGCAATATTACCTGTGAAAGAAGGCAAATTATCAATGGCCATATCTAAAATATCATGAAGAAAATCTTGAATGATAGTAAAACAACAAGGAGCAAACAAGTCATTCATGATGACTTGCTCAAAAGGAGCTAATCGATGTCAGAGAGAGAGATTCTTGTTCAAGAAAAACAAGAGGTCTACAAGAAACGAGCTTCTAGCAGAAATTCTTGTAAAAAATGAAAGAAGTGGAGTTGCCACTTGAACATGAATCTAACTCTAGAATCCAAAAGACCAAAACTGAAAGGTTAGTAAAGGACCAAGAAAAGAAAAAATTCTATCCACGGACCAGGGAATAGCAAATGGATATCAAGGACCTATTTGAGAGAAAATGAATGCTTACTAAAATGTAATTTGTTTAACCGAGCTCTGAGAGTGGGGTTAACCAAGCTACTAGAATTTCTTCTAGTATAAGCTCTTGTGAATGGATGAATAAGTGGAGTTGCCACCCAAACAAGAAACTAACCCAAATGTCCAGGTGCTAACGTGTAAAAAAGAAGGTGAACAAAGTGATGATAAGATTAGTGAAAAGATGAAGAATGAGAGGATGAAAAGATGATGAGATGGAAAGGATGATGATAAAGTGTTGCAACGCCAAGGACTAAGAAATTGATCCACAACAAGGGCGCCAAAAAATGTTGTCACCCAAATTGTATAGGCAAGATACGACAATGCTTAGGTCGGGGGTTGTCACTATAATCTCTGCCCTCTCCATTCTAGTTGTCCCCCTACAGCAAGCTATGGGGGGTAGTCCTATGAAATGTGAATACGGGAGACTCGTTGGCAATCAACAAGTCTGAGAGACACAATTGAATGGCCTAGCAACTTGGTTGAAATAGCAAGTTTAAATAGTTTGATAAAATTATTATAGAAGACCAATGCCTTGAATGGAGTCAACTACTTGCTTAAGACATATTATTTACCAAGTCACCAGATGAACAGTTGTTGCTTAAGAATGCTTCATTATCCTATATGAAATGCAAATCTAAGTGAGATGCAAAATCTTGTTTTTATTTTAGTTTATATGCCTAACTAGGTGAATCCCTTATCCCAATAGTTTTGAAGGAATTCTCGAGAAAAAGTTGTGGAGAGAAAGAAAGGGGAAGCAAGCTAAGGCTTGATTAACGATCTCTCCCCTTGAAATCTAACCACCCGATGCCTTCGACGCTGCAGAGACTGTGGCTCTGACGACTGCAAGGTCACCGTGTTAACTACTAACAAGGGTCTATCCTTCGCAAGCTAAGTGAGAAGGGTGGTCATGTCTCTCTACCAACCAAGCTTATGCTTGGAGGTTAATTAATTAATGCAAGAGGGCTAGTTCTAGAATGCTAATGCAAAGTATGAGTGAAAACTCTTAAGGTGAGATTATTAATTTCTCAAGTGCTTGGGGACAAACTACAATGATTTGCAACTTAAACAATAAAACAATGATAATCCTCACCCCAAGAGAAAGTGCTCAAATTACGGTGCCAAAAAATGTTACCAATATATCAATAGACAATTAGTTAGGAGATAGACAAAATTAAATTGACAAGATAAATGCTTCTTAACACAATTAGCAATTTCAAGATTAGAACAATGACAGCTTCAATACGTCAATTAGATTTTTTATCACAATTCTAATTAGACTTGACTAAGCACTTTAAAAGTGACTATAATCACAAGAGCTATTAAGCTCACAATATCAATGAAGAGCAACCAATAATAGCAATGATATATTAGAGCATTAATCCACAATTTGCCAATCACATTAGACACGTATCAATCCAATTAGAGCACTTGAATGAAAAATGTTGATGCAAAAAATAACAAGATGCTAATAATTCTTTTGACCAAATTTTCAGTCCAAACCACTTCGACCATAAATGATTATGAATTATAACATTTCCTTAGCCAATTTAAGAGACTTAAATGTGATTTATCACTTCTGCAACCTTGTTTCCAGAAGTCTGCAAATTTAAATCAGCAGCCAAAAAATAATGCAAGATGTCAAATATAAGCTAGAAAATCAATGCATTAAACTTCCAATGATATCCAGTTGATTATGTGACTGCTTAGAAGCTATAAATCAGACTTTTTATGTTCAGATCAGACATCAAAATAAAATATATCATACTTGTCACAACTCATAAAATTAATGATTCAGTCCCTCATAAGCCAACAAGATGCCAAATAAGCTCCCGTGATTAGCTAATTAAGTTAAGTGATTATTAGATGATCTTTGGACAGTTTTAATGGTTTTTATTTGATTTATATGACTGCATATATGGTTGTAGCAAAACAGAAAAGATAATGAGGGGAATCGCGGCAAACCAAGAGGCCTAAAGGCCTAGTTGAGGGCTAGTTTGACTTCCAATGAGCTTGGCTACCTGCAACCACCAAATTAGCTCTAATATTGCTGCAAAACCACAATGTTAACCTACTCAAACAATGTAAAAACCATAGATGATTGAATACAAAGCTAAGGCAAGGGCTAGAGAGCTAGAAAACCCCAAAACTAGGGCTAGAAGAGGCAAGGAAAGGCAAACAAGGGCAAAAGAAGGCCCAAATGGGCCAAAAAAGGTCACCGCTAGGGCAGATAAGCCCACAAGGGCTAACGTCAAGCCCGAAGAGGTTGACACAAAGCTAAGGAGAGGCCCTAGAGGGCCTACGGCTAGGGGAAAGGCCCCTTAGGGGCTGCAGCTAAGGCCAAATGGAGGGCCAAGAGGGAGAAAGGCCTCTTAGAGGCCATGGCAAGGAGGAGGGCCGAGGCACTTTAGAGGCTAGACGGTAAGCCTAAAGGAGGGTCGAGAGTTAAAAAAATCCCCAGAAGGGCTGACAGTTAGGGTAAAGGGCCACCAAGGGCCACTGCCAACCCTTAAGGGCTTGCGACCTATGGAAAAGGGAGGGTCATGGGCCCTAGGAGGCTCCTAGGCCTCACTGCTAGGCCAAAGAAGGAAAACGGCTAGGCGTTGGGGCCTTACAGAAAAAAGAATCAAACCCCGGCAAACACAAAAACGTGCCCAAATCACTGTAAAAATGTTGGACGTTGAGCATGGAGGATGATTGGAAGCAAGATCTTGCCTTCCTAGGCCTAGATCTACGTCAAAACCCTAGCAAAATTCTCTCAATCAACTTGAAGTCCACCTACACACATGAATCAAAGAATGTCAAACCCCAAATATATCTACAAAATGTAAAACCCCAAAAAATTAAAACCCTATGTGTTGCAAAACAAATGGGTTAGAAATAATTTATAAATTATTTACAATATTTACGAAACAATAATTTTTTGGAGAAAGTCTTTGTTAAATTGGCAACTAGGGCCAAACTCCATGTGGGTCAGCTTATTTGTGACAGCTGATATTTTTATTGGATCCCTCTCATCGAGAGGTGTAGGATTGATCTAAAGATCATCCGATTCCGATAAGTATTTTTGGAGATATGAATTTATTTTGTTTATGTAATTATTATCAAGCCGACCAGCACTTGTGTAGGCTCTTGAAGCCCAACCGACGTGTCTATTCATTATCCACGTTTTAGTATAAATTGGTGAGGATTTGTAGTCATTTGGCAACTCACCTCAAGTGATCTCCTCTCCACGTCTTGCGTTTATGGAGAAGGAGATTCACTATGATTTTCGTTGGCTGAATATGATGATGCCCTAATCTTATACGCTGCCCTAATTACAGTCATGGAGAAGAAGACCTAGACGCTGTTTAAAGAGACCTATTCACTGCCCTAAGACATTTAGACGCAGGCCCTATGGGCGCTGTCTTGGAGGAGGATTATCTCATTGAAGGAATGCACCTATGCTGTCCCAAAGGAGGCTCCTACGCAGTCCTAGGAAAGGCTTTAACGCAGGTTAGGAGATGCCCTAGGTGCAGTCATAAACTCGGATGTGTGGAGCAGAAATACCCTTGGATAAGGACGCAGCAAAGTGTGAAGTTTGGGCTCAATACATTCTTGGAATGGATCTGACCTCTTGTTGACAACCTCGGCATCAATGATATGTTACCCTCGCATGACAAGGAGCAGTATCCTCTCTCGACATACCTGTAATCTAAAGATGGTGTTCTCGGACAGGCTGATGATAATCTCGGCATACATCTAGGAAGCATACTTGTAGGTGCTGCCTTGTCTCAACATCAAACGGATGGAGCAGAAAGGCCTTAAGACCTGTAACAGCAATCTCCTGAAGATGTTAATACAGTCTCGTCATAGCTACAGACTTGGGTTTGGGATCTCGGTGACTAGGTGCAGTCATGGATGGAGCAGAGACCCGTATTATAGAGGACAGCTAGTTTGCTGTGATAAAAGAAACATAGACAACAGCAAGCTCAGTGCAACAAGGACATTGGGACAGCAGTAGGCATGGTGCAGCAGTGGCACCAAGTACATGATGATGAATAAAATGATGGGCATATTAGTAATGGGCAGCATGATGCATGGGCAACATGATGAAGATCATAGGCAACACAGTGATGTATGAAAGCATGAGCAGCATGCTGATCATGGGCAGCATGATGGTGCTACACGGGAAGGTGCAGCAAATGGACGAGATGCAGAATGATGATAGGTGAAGGAGTCACCTTGGAGAAACAGTTGAAGCAAAATGTCTTCAACTGATTTCATCGTTATACGAAATGATCTATGCTAGATCTAGATAAGTCAAAGTGTTGACTTCTGTTGTAAATGTACTCTCTCTCTCTCTGCTGAACTTTGAAGATAAAAGAAGATTTGATCAAAGGGTTTCCCCAACATTGTGGGTTTGTCCCTTGGCTCGCGCCATATCTTGTGCCTCTGTCTTGCTTGTCTTCTGCATTTTGTATTTATGTTCTATCTGCAGTTTATCGTAATGCTGATGTGATTGCTAACAGTGAAAATTTAAATAAATTGCTCAAGCATAGAACATACCTAAAATTAACAGTCTTGGATAAATAACAATGGGTGAATATATTTCAAAAAATAGATATTGGTCAAACCCTCCAGCAAAATTAAATAACACAATGAAATTTCAGAGTCCAAACATAATCAGCTCTTCGCCACAGTCTGTGAACTTGGAGCCCAAGGGCTAGCGTACCTGTAATCTCTATAATATTCTCAAAGAAAATTGTTAGATCATATGGTGAATCAGATCACCTAAGATAGCATGTACCAATAGAAAGTCCTTATCACTGACAAATGAAATAACAATTATTTAGTAGTACTCAGCACAATATAGGATCACACATGGCTAACACATACCACAGATCAGCAAATGAAGAACACCATGAATTGAACCCCAAAATATTTCTATTATGATACAAAATGTTCCCAACAGAGCAGTAGCTCAATACCACCGTTCAAAAATTATATCATCCAAAGATAGAAAACGGAAGCTTAGTGGCTTCTTTATATAGAGAATCCCCTCCAAGTGGAAAATAACGGCTAGCTTGATCCTTGTCAAAATAACCTCGACCATTGAAAACAACTTAATCATCTTTTAATCTCCATCATTGAATTTTTTATTTTGAGGAAAAATTAGAATTTTTATTAAAACCCACTTTTAATTAATCCAAAAATTAATATTTGGGATTAATTTCCTCAAAAATTGACTTTGACTTAACCACCAAGATCTGAGGGCTCAAATTTCCATAAAGTATCCATTTTTCCCTTGGTGGAGGACCTCCAAATATTGATTTCTTTTGACCCACAAATTTTTTATTATTTTCCACTTGGAGAGGAATCAATTTCTCTAATTATTTTTTGACTCAAATTAATTAATTTTCTAGCTATGGATTTTTATTTAATTTAGCCAGAAAAATTAATTAATTGACACTAGAGGGGATTAATAAGTTTTTCCACCCTCAAATATTTTAGCCATGGTGTCTAAATATGAGGGACCATGCACTAAAATATTTTTTACATCAAATTATTACAATACCAATCCTTGAAAGGGGAAAACACATTTAGCCTTAGACTTTCAATAATTTACCCAATTCTGTGACACAATATGATCTAGTATAGACCAAGTGTGTTTGTAATAAAATAATTTAGCCAAATGTGCTTAAATTATTCCTAAACACACTTTTACAAAGATTCAATATAACACTAGGACTCACCTAAGACCTTGTCAATGAATTCCACCCTAGCTTTGGGGTTTAAGTTGTAGAAGAAAAACTATGTCGATTATCCATGTTTAGAAACACACATATTCGATGAGGTTAAAAAACTTCCTAGGATGAAATCCTTTGCCAAAATCAGAGGCTTACCTAGGTGTTGTTACATAATTAAACAGTCATATTAGCATCATTTACAATACAACTTGCAGAAATTGGATTTACAATGATACAAATATGTTGGCTGATGACTTTGAACTTTGAAAATATTTGTTCACATCTTTACATTATGCTTCGTTGAATTGTTGACAAAGTGTGGTCAACAGGACCTAGTCCATCGAATATAATAATAGTATCCATGTGAAGAATACTCTATCCAAATCTAGGAATGTGCGAGGAATCTCGTCAAAATATTAAGTATGCTCAAATACCAAGTCAAGTATCCTCTTAAAGCTTAAAATGAAATATGAAGAAAGCCATTTCAAAGTTATATGTTGACCATCTAGTGAGGCACACCACCTAAAATAACATGCCTAGAACATGTGAGAACAAAAATGAGTAAATAGTGTGAAAGTGGGCATGAAGGGAGGGTGCATGCATAACTAACCCTCAAAAGATGTGCAAACTCAACAAACTCCTCAACATTTGTGCCAAATTAATTAAATATCTCATCAAAGTGGCATGTGTGAGTGTGAACACGAAACATAACCACGACGATTTTATATGAGGGTCTAATTAGCACCTCAACTTTAAGTTTGGGTCTAATTACTTAGTGGTAAAGATATCCCAACCAGTTTGGCATGTTCATACACGGAAAAAAACATTTTTGAAATGTGCCAAATGAGAGCTAAGTTATGAAAGAAAACTATATGGAAATAGGTGAATCTGGGTCACGCACCATTTATGCGTGTGTAAATGATGGAATATAAGTGCAATATGAAATTGTCTAGGAAAAAATGAAATGTGATGACATAATGGGTGGCACCTAGGCTAAATGATGGATCAATGATGAAAAGGAACATGCATCTAAACACACTACTAGGAAGTACACCAAGCTAAAGGACACCACAACTAGGAAAGGCTTGAACCCACCATGAAATGACCCAAAGAAAATAATGACAAGAATATCATTAGCACAAGATAGGAGATAAGAGATTTTTTCATCAATAATCAATCATGGAGTAGTGTCTGTAATAAGATGAGTATACATAACATGTCATTGAGGCAATCTTCACCAATAATACAATATATGACCAATTAATCTGATAAGCAGGAGCAAAGGAGCATGGGAAAGATACCGCCATGTCATCATATGACAAAGTCACCTTCCCCCTTGTTTGGCGAAGGGTCAAGTAAACAATGTGAAGAGCACAAACTAACATGTTCAATAATAAAGTGCACCAAAGATCAGCAACTAGCACATAGAGTATCATTGGGTGTCACCTTGCAAGTTTTAACATCTATCTCAAGCATGAATCAACAGAATGTTGGTCATTATTTTCAAGAAATAATTATTTATTGGCATTTTATTCCCTAGTTAGATGGATTAATCCGCCTTTTTGTGAGGATTTATTATTTCTCATCATACATGTGGCTTTGATCACTTTATTTTATTAATTTTAGTTTCTAGAAATAGACTATGTTAAATAGTGTAGCTCGAACAGTTGCTCTAGCCTTGAGAGTTGTCACTGAGGCTAGGAACATAGAGAACATCTCTAAGATGAAGAGGATTACCTAACTCCCTCAAAAAGCTGACAATACCAACTCCTCTAGCTACATACATGCCATCATCTCCTAGCTCGCCCTGAAACTCTTCTTGTTCCCAGTCATGTGGAAGGATGCTCTTGGATCAATATACCATATATTGCTATTTGTTGAGCTTGCCATGCAAGCAATCAATGAGAAATCTTTCACAAACTAGGCAGAAAATGCATCTACATCCGCTGATGCAGCAACATGATCCTTATCGGACTCCTTCTTCTGATTAGGGCACTTAGAAGCAATGTTGCATTAATCGTTATCGAGATAATATCGACGCGAGGAAAAAATCGGAAAAAATCATAATTATCGGGAAATAATCAGGAAAAAATCGTTTGGTACAAAAATATTCATTTTTTTGTTTTTTTTCAAATTTTTTAATATCTAAACCATCTACAACATAAAATAAATACATTGACACATAAATATGATAAAAGAACTAATATATAAAATGTTCAATATCATTTCTAGTGCTAAAATCACACGAATCATGTCCTAAATAGTGAGTATTGACTCCTGAGTTCCAACTCAGCCTCAAAATATCAACGAAAAATATAATAATGTATCTTATCATGTCATAATGTCATATACAATAAAATGAAGAAAATAACTAAAGTCTAATCCTATTGATTTCCTCTACCCCTCTTGTGAGAAAATGCCACATCTTTCCCTTTCCCTCTAGATGTAGATGCTGGTGCTGGTGGAGTTGGCAGTGGAGTCTGTTATGCTCTAGAAGCTGAAGAACTAGAAGTAGGAGATATAGGAGGTAGACCACGTCCTCTACTAGTGGCAGGGGTAGCTCGGGCAGGTTGTGTCACCTGGAAACATTACAATCTCCCAATCCTGAAATCCTAAAAAACTGATAAGTCTGCTGGATTTTGAATGAAATCTAAAATTCTACTTTTTCCATATGAAATCCAATGAGGCCGGAACCACTCTCAAACATCTTGAGTCATTTCATGATAATGTTAAAAATTTAAGTAAAAGGATGAGAATGAAGATTGAGGAGAATGTCACTTTTACTTTAAAAATTTAACATTACCATGAATAGCATATCAATACTAAGGCCTAGACTTGATCATTACGCTACCCCATTCAAAAATTATTTGTTTCTTTCAAAAAAAATTACATTTCGAACATTTAGCATCCCTTATAAAACCTCGCTGCCCCGATTGCCCGCGATAAAAATGGAAAAAAATTGGGTATAAAAAAAAACTGGCGATAATTTCAAATATTACTCGCGATAATATCGGCAGCGGGAAATTATCACGATAAAACGATATTATCGCAATTTTAACAACACTGCTTAGAAGTATAGTGCCCAAACTCATGGCAATGGAAGTACTTGATCTTACTTAGATCCCTCTTCTTGCCCTTCTCACTGGACTTGATCCTTCTTCTATCCCTTTTCATTGGACTCGACCTCTCCTTTGCCCTTCTTGCCCTTGGCCTTACCTGCAAGAGCAAGATTCTCCTCTTCCTTCTCAACCTTCGACCCCTTGCCACTACTGCGCTCGACAAGAATGAATCTAAGCTCCCCCTAAGTGAAATCACTCCACAGGCGTTCCCAATCTGGTAATTTATCTCGTCCAGTAATCCATTGAACGAGATAAATAGCCCACTCCTTGGTAAACACGTTCATAGCAACTTGCACCAATTCACTGTCATTTGGTTTCTCTCCTACATTTTCTAGCTCATCGCAAACTTTCTGAACTCAGGTGAAATAGGAAGTCACGTCCTCACCCTTTTGCATCTTGGTGACCCTCAACTTCTCCTTGAGAATCATTTTACGATTCTCATATGGATCTTGGTATAGCTTCACAACAGCATCCCACATTTCCTTTGCGGTATCCTTACCGACAATATGCAAGACTATATGATACCGGAGTCCATCTAGGATCATCCTCTTGGCTTTGGCCATCTACCTTTGGAACTGCAGTAACTCGTCTGGATCTGTAGGCTCTGCAACACCTTTCTCAGCAAAATCCTTCCGTCCATACTTGTCCAACACAAATAACATCCAGACTTTCCAAACACCAAAGTTCAAGGCGCCGTCAAGTCTATCCTGGTCTCTCAACGATATTGTGATCATCCTGTCCACTTAGAGAACTCTCCAATATGTGCCCACTAACAGTCTTGTAGTCCTTCACAAGAGGTTGTACTTAGGGCTTGGAGACTGCCCACTTCGCTGCTCCTTTAGTCCTTCAAAGTCTGCAAATTCTTGGGCTTCAATATATCTGCCACTGCTAGCACTCTTGTTGTCCTTCACAAGACGTGCTCTTTGGCCACAATTAGGCACCAATTAACAGTCCTCCACCTGTACTTAAGATGCCCACCTACTATGTCCCAAACCTGGACAATCAACCTTACATCAACACAAGACTAGGAAGGAGAATTACCAAACCTGGGATATCAAATCCGCCCATAAATTCTGGTCCTGTGCTAATACTTATGTCTGCAATCTCGGCACTGGTTAGGGCTGTTGTAGCTGTTGCTACAGCCCTCCACACTTGACCTCAGACACTTCCAAAAACTGCGTTGTCCCTTCCTTTTCAGCAGCCCTACTTCTATGCTGATACACAGCCTCTTCAAGACTCTTGTTAGGGCACTTCAAGACACCAGACCAGCCCTAAACTAGAGCTCGGTCCACCAGCAACAACACAGAGAATCTCAGCCTTGTTCCTAAGAGATCAAGCAGTTCAAAAACAGCACCAAATTGCCCAGAATTCGTACTTGCTTTCAGCTATCTCCTAAAGGTACCCCAACACAGCCTCCTCCATCTTATGCGAGATGTATTTGTGATGATCTAAAATCTGTTCCAAGAGTTTTGATACCATGTAGAATTTTCTTGAAATTCTGCAACTTCTAATATGAACAAATCTGAAATATAATTTATTTTCATATAAATACAAAATTTCTATACAAAACTTTGCAGTGGAATAGGAACAGAGATAACCATAATCACACAATAAAAACAATGTTTTTCTAGGGAACCCAACTGGGAAAACCCTCTGCTTGATTATTAATAGAAACTGAAGAATAGATCTCTTACAAATACAACTTGTTTCAACCTGAAAACAACCTTGTTTTCTTGCCTTGAATCAGGCTTGAAACTTGAAAGATTGTTGATCCCTGCCTCCTAAATTTATGCACACTCTTGAGCCCTATTTCCTTGTGCTAGAGCTCCTAAATCCTAGAGCAATAGAACTCCTATTAAATGGGGATTCTCCCTATTTCTGTGCGCACTTTCCAAGGAAATTTGCTCTCTATCAAACTTGATCAAGCCTCAACACACAAGCACCAACATGTGCTCTCTACTGCCTTGTCTCACCAACTCAACTCACAAGACAGAATCAAATTGTGCCTTCGTTCCTCCTTTTAAAGCAATTTGAGTGGCTAATTCTAGTGAGTTTCTAATTAAGGAGTTTGCTCTTGTGATTGATTGAATTAGCATGAGTTAACTACTCATACAACTCATCCTATCTCAAATCAAGTACTTGAGACTCAAACACATGTTCTTTTCCTCAATTAACTCACACTAGAAGACTAATAACTCGGCCTTCCACTTTAACACGTCAATTCTTCATAACTCCTCCTAACTTTTAGGAACAAATCCTAAATTATAGGAATTCATCCTAGCTTATAGGAAACTTGAGCATGCCAGGGAGAAACTCATTGTGGTTCTTTTGATTAAGGCACAAATCAAGGAACCTTTCTCGTTATTATTTTCAACAGGAATTCCCGAAATAATATTATTTTAATGTGAAGGAAGTTCCTTACCACCTCTATATGAAGGAAGGACTTCCTCATTTGTAATTCAGAGTTGGATAGTGCAAGTATTCCTCTCCCTAGGGCTTAATGAAAATGGTTCTTGGTGTCTATTGGGGTTTCGGGTTTATTATGTGATCTACGTTTCCACTTAGAAGGATTTTCTTTCTTGGTCCAAGCCTCTTTGCTAGGCAGACCCTCAAAAGGGGTTCCCTTAGTAAATGCATGGTTTGTTTTATGCCATAGTTGATCTTGGGCTGAGGGCAATCCTATTAAGGAATCCTCTCTAGTGTGTTTTTGACTTTACAATTTACCCGATTGGCCAATCCTTAGATACTAGACTCTACCCCACTTTGCAAAATCCACCATTCCAGGTAACCAAGCTAAGGAGAGTCATTCTTCTTGATATCCCCATCACCCTTGAATATTGGCACTCATCTTCTCATCCTTCCCTCACCAATATTTCCTTTTTTCTCTTCAAAAGTTCAACCCAACTTGATCACTAGCATTACTTGTGATATCACCCTGCTCCTTATTGTTCATGCACTGATGATTTTTAAGAGGGCCCCCCTTGAAGCTGGAGGATAGCTGGCTTAAAGAGAAAAAGGTAGGCCGTTGAGGTAACAGTGGGTGACATATCAAGGTTCCACTTGGATTGTACAGTGTGGGTTCAAGCTTTCACCATTCTAATGTACAATTTGGTCGGTAACAAGTCCCACTAGCGCTCATTAATGAGAGAAATCACTCCTCCACTAATACACCTAACCACTAGGATGCAACAACTATCATAAATGCACCATGTATCAAGAAAAAATTGTCTGCACAATTATGCCCTAGTGTTGAGTTATTAGTACTACTCCGCAATAGGCACAAGTCAGAGACCTGTAAGTATGCAAATATGAAGAACCTAATAAATGCAAAGACAAGCAGATAATGCCACTACAAATGTCTCCAAGGAATCACCAAGCAGAGTTCATAATTATGCTTGGGACTTCAAAAAACCAAAGATTTCATGTTGTAACAACTAGCAGACAAGATGGAAAAATACCCACCAATAACATCGTCAGAGAGAGGTAACTTTTATTTAAACAAAGAGAATGCCATGTCTGAAATAGCTTTTATTTAAACAAAGAAAATGCCATTATAAGTAACTTTTATTTATAAAAAGAGAATGTCATTATAACCAGTGCACCGCAAAAAACATGTCTCTGCATAAAACACAAAAAGCATACTCTCACCATTTTGTTTGTTTTCTTGCACTGACATGAATTGCACGCTTTGACCACTCATATTGATCCCATTCACTGGTCTTCCCATCATAATGAAAAAGTAGAATGGTGAAATTTTCAGAGAACTGTCAATCAACAAAAATAGAGCATCATGGACACTAATTTGCCAGAGTCTTATGGGATATGCTAAATTGGGTGTATGCATAAAGAAATGAATAAGAAAAGCTGAACAAACTTTGAAATCAGTATGCAATGGGTGGATGCAACAAAAATTAACAAAAAATCTGCAAACTTTGCATTAAGACTAGAATTTTGCCCATGCATGTATACCTGTGAAACTGCACTGTTAACCATTTCCCTCTGTGCGAAACCAACTGTGAAAGTCACAAGGTACTTTTGCTTGAACACTAAGTCCTACAAATTCCAATCCAAATTGAATGAAGCTCATATCAATCAGTATACACAAGCCCTAAAATTTATGGTTTCTCCGAGACACTTGCACGTCTTATTTTCCTATTTTCTCACTTTCTATAAGTTCCAGATTCATCTGCTCTGACAATCATTTTAAAAAATCCAATGACATACTACTGAATGTAAATCCAAAGCAAACAAAATTTGAGGTGAAAAGCAATTGCAAGCAACACACCTCACTAGGCTTACCCCACAATCTACGGAGATATAGATCTGTCTCTGAGACAACAATGCCAGGGGGCAGTGTTTCTGCTCCACGAGGGTTTGTCGGTACATATATCTACAATACATGAAGCCATTATTCAAAACTTTAAATGCATAGGCTAACATTTTAAACAAAATACAAGAAAACATTTAACATTCTAGAATGTCATATATATGAATAACTACAGATAGATGCCAATGAATTGTGAACTAAAGATATTTCGACAGAGTTTCAGTATTTTTTGCCACTCCAGGTTATTTTACTGTTTTGACCTCATATTATGTGTATAGAACATATCTCGTTGGAATCAACAAACAAAGAATAAAATTCTGAATCTCAAAGTAGTCTTGCAGGCAAGGTATATTACATTATAAAAGACACCTCAACCAGAGAATTGAAATAAGAAAAAAAAAAGGAAAACTCCAGACCATAGAATTGAAATAAGAAGAAAAAAAAGTAAAACTCCAGAAACTGGACATACAATAGATTGACATTTCAACAGCTTATGCAGAAAGAATTGTCACTTCCAAGACTGTAGAAAAATACAATAGTACAAACTCAGAAAATTAACATTGAGATCGAAATTTGTATTGATATATCATTGAAATCAAAGGCACTGATAACTGTTATGAACCAGAATGGGTAACCCACTAGGAGAAAAAAATTCTCCTATTTTTGACAGCCAGCCTTGATAGCCAGCAACCCTACACATTAGCTTGATGATGATGATATGCAAGCTCCTCCACCATCTGCACCAGTCATTACACCTCTCGCCATCCGGCATGCCTCATGGATAAAGTTGGGCTACCAATCAAGAGGTATTTTGATCATTTTGCAATCGGGAGCTTTTACTTAATGTTTTGGGCATTTAGCATGGATAAAGGGGTGATCTGGATGATTGACCAATCTTGCCGGTAAATCTGTTCTCTCACCTTACCACTAGGGTTAATTCTTAACCCTAGTATAGTGGGACCTCTCTTAAGGCCTTAGGGTTATAGGAAGGGCACTACTAGGAAAACTTGGATTGAAATAGCGTGTTCAATCTCCCTTACACCATGCTTAACATTTGCAATGTCACATTATAATCCTTTTATACCATCTCCATTCTTCAAGTCCAACTCATCATTGGCTCATTGGGATTTGGCACTCTCTTATCCACATCCTTGAGTAGGGCCAAAAATCATTGCCCTAGAGGTTGATGCAGCTAAAAGAATGGAAAAGCATAATATGGCCACAATGAAAGAAAAAGAAAAATGAAAATGCAAAAGATGGTCAGGACATAAGTTAGCGCATGTAAAAAGGCCTAGCATGAGCTCTACCCTCCTCATTAGCAATCACCCGGTTCGAAGAACTTGATGCTCTACTTATCAAAAGGAACCCTTTCATGTCCCAAACCTAAAGAGTGATAAACTGCCTCATCTTAAGAGGTATATTAAATGCTATATCATAAAGAGCAATCTTTGATCCTTGAACTATGCACTATAGTACAAGTGCATTATCAAAATAAAGTAGAAGGTGCACACCAAAGGAGTGGAAAAATCAGGCTGAGTAGGGTAACTCATGCATCTATGATTGCTCCCTCCATTACATATATACACTCAAGATGTTGACTCCCATTAGCTAGTCCCCTAACAATGGCACTTGGCCACGAAGTCTTTCCCCTCCATTGCCACTTCCTCACACCAACACCTATTGATTGAAGGGCTAACCTTGGAATTTCCACCTACCCTTGGGGGTTGGAAGCACCAAAAAGGGTCAACTAATTAGCCACCCCCACAAAGGTAGGGAACACCTTTATAGGACTTGGTCTAGTTACATATTTGAAGGTGATCCCAATTTGAAGTATTAATATGCACTTAACACTTAAGTATGGTCTACTTAGATGCATTTATGATCTTGGTCTCTAGTGAATGGTTGTTTTCACTTGAGTTTAAGATAGTTTTTCCCAATGGTCCAGAGCAGCAAAAGCATAGAAGCACCCTACTCCACAATATTTCCTAGGCTAGACATTACATTCCATAGAGCATGGTAACTTGGCAGATGCAGCATTGCTTATTTTGAGTAGAGTGTTGAACCTTTTGATGATTTAAGCAGTTGAAATACATCCTGGAGCACCCCCAAGAGCCAAAATGTTGGGATTCGCTTGCCTAGCATGGAGGATTCTTAACGATGTATCAATGGACCCAGCATGCCCCCAAGTTGACCTTAACACTACTTGATGGGTATGCGATGATCCAGGGCCCAGATGAGGATGGTCATCCTTAGGGTGATTTAGGAGGGCTTGTTGCACCTAATGGATCCCTAACACTAGAGAGAGGAGGCACAATGTTGCTCACTTGGCACCCATGGAGATGACGTGTGGCACCCACAGCTGGATTTTGGACCCTTGGAGCTATTTTGATGCAAGATTTGGGGATTTTCCTCAAATGGGGGATGATCATGACAAAGACATTTCCAACCTTGACTTTACACTAATCGAGCATTTGGAGTGCAAAAAGGGCATGATATCATCACTTTTTAGCCCTACAGCTCACATGTGGGCTTATAATGACAAGTTATGTTGTAAAAGCTAGTGAGTTGGATTGTAACCCTAATTTACTTTTTGTCCACTGAAAATCAAACTTGTGTAGGGGCTTCTTAATTAGAAGTTAAGTGAAGTAGGCCTCACCTAAATAAAAGATCACCTCACTCTTCATTTCAAAAGCATTTAATACTGTACCTAGGGAGAAAATATTCCAGAGATGTCGAGACATTGGCATATATGAGACCCTTTTGGTAGCTATCATGAGACTATACGAGTTAGTTTTGCGTCACCTCATGATGGCACATGACCTCTCTAACTTTATTCAGAACGCCATTAGGGTAAAACAAGGATGCCCCCTATCATCGACCCTCTTTGGGATTTACATCGATGAGCTAGAATCCTTCCTCCATGAGCACACCCACGAGGGGGATGGTTGCCTTCTACATCAAGTGTTGATCCCCCAGCTCCTTTTTCTAGATGACTTGATCTAGTTGGCATCTACTTCTAAGGGTTTGCAAAGACAGGTACACGCCCTAGCCAGCTTTTGTCACCTTCAATAATTGACAGTCAACCTAGGTAAAGCCAAGGTTATGATCTTTAATGCTTCAAAGAAAATGGTTACAGACATGCATTTTTACTTCCAAGGGGAAGAGATCGAGGTCACCACATCATATATCTACCAGGGAGTACAATTCACAACACCTAGTTTTGGTATGTGGCAGGCCCTCCAACCCCGGCTAAGCAAGGGTATGGTTCCCTAGTCCTTATCGAGAGACAACACTTCTAGAGTCAATTTCAAGATATCTCATCCAAACTCCACCTCATAGACGTGATCATTAAACCCACACTTCTCTATGGCTTCGAGACTTGGGGGCCGAGCTTGGTACGGACAGATTGGGCCCAAATGGAGAGAGTCCAAACCTTGCATCTTAAGCGCA
This sequence comes from Pinus taeda, assembly GCA_000404065.3. NCBI lineage: Eukaryota > Viridiplantae > Streptophyta > Pinopsida > Pinales > Pinaceae > Pinus > Pinus taeda. Next base: position 99,129 of record APFE031752597.1, on the reverse strand, counting down.
TCATCAGAAGTAAGCATACAGTTTTGCAGCCCATTATTCAGGCAAAGTTTTCTACCCACACCTTCCAACTCGAGGTCATCTTTCGCTTATTTTCTTTCCTCCACAGAGTTAGATCTTTTAGAGATTCGACTTCCAGGAGAGACCAGTACCCCTACCCTGCACTTTGTTCCTCGGAGGCCCTCGTTTCAACTCACTCCTTAGGTTAGACACAAGGGTAGTTCTCAGATGTTTCTCGACTTCTCCACACACTAACCATCTCCCCAGAGCGTCTTACCCCCTTTAGATTCTCCCTTCCTGCTCTGAGTCCAGACAGACCTCAGCATGAAGAAGACCTTCTACCTTTGAGCATTTCCTAGAATTACAGGTTGGTATCATTGTTCGCCCCCCATACACACACAGACAATGGATGCACTCACTCAAGATTCCTTTGGGCCAACTTTAAGTTGGTTCTCATCGACCCCGAGTGGAGATTAACCACCATACGCCACAATATGATGGGATCTGCCAAGCATGTCATCTTTAGGAGCCAGAGACAGAGCAGCACCTCATTTTTAGGTGCCTCCTATACTACGCGCTCAGGGGGCGATATCATTGCCTCTATAGAGATTAAGGAGGATCTCTCTCTACCTTCTTCCGATACCCTGACCACAGATGCCTAGCCCTCTTCATCAAGGAGATTTTCACATACAGATCTAAAATCCTACATACTTCGCCTCACTCAAGGACGATTTAGATGATCAAATCGTATTTTCAAGTTGATCCAGATGTTCGAAGCAACAAGTGATAAGATGATATCCAAAGTATTTCAAATAACAACGTAGTGAGACGTCTGGTCTCACCTCACCCCCCCCTTGAGACCAATCGGTATCCTCGAGACCGTTATGGAGGTGCCGACCAACAATTTAGTTCACTCACACCCAGAGAGTCAAAGGGATTAGTTCCAAACAATACCCAAACAAGGAAAATTATCCTCTCTTGAGGAGGTCGAAACCTATGGAGGAGGCCAAGTTTTGTTGATAAGGTGGCCAAGTTCAAGGATCACTTATTGAGGGAAGTTATGTTGTTAAGAAGGTCGTGTTGAGGAAGTCGAGTGCCCATGTGAAGGACAGAGGAGCAACTACCAAAAGGGCAGACTTTCTTTGACCAATATTGACTCTTGTAAAAGCTTTGGTGTCGATAAGTCAAGTAGTTGGTGCTTCCTTGCAATTGGCACTGATAAACCAAGGAGTTGGTGTTGATAAACCAGGGAGTTGGTGCATCCTTTTAGTTGGTGTTGATAAATTTGATTCCCTAGCCCTCTTCATCGAGGAGATTTTCAGACATAGATCTCAAATCCTACATACCTCGCCTCACTCGGGGACAATTGATATGATCACATCATATTTTCAAGTTGACCCAGATGATTAGAGCAACAAACGATGAGCCAAGATCTAGAGTATTTCTGATGGCAATGTAGTGAGATGTCGAGTCTCAGCTTAGTCCCTCCCTGGGAGGCCAATCGATATCCTCGAGACCGTTATGGAGGCGTCGACCAGCACATTAGTTCACTCACACCCAAAGCGTCAAAGGGATTAGTTCCAGACAATTCCCGGAACAGGGAACGTTGTCCTCTCTTGAGGAGGTCAAACCTGTGGAGGATGCAAAGTTATTGAGGTCGAGTTCTGCTAGTAAGGAGGTCGAGTTCAAGTATCGTTTGTTGAGGGAAGTTATGTTGCTAAGAAGTGTTGAAGAATCTAGGGCAAGCATAGTTAAAATGATTCTTCAATACATGATAATAATTTGTGAAGTGTTAATGCGATTTTTATCTCAGCTTGATGTTTACTTCATTATTAGCATGTGTAAGTCAACTTCATCAAACTGTTACCAAAAACAAAAAGAGACAAGAACACAAATATTTGGCTTTCTACCAAGGCCAAAACCTCTCCCTCTTGGAGAGGAAAACCCATACATAAAAATTCTTCTTATAGAGATTCCATTGACGAATACCAAGACCATGACCCTTGAGATATTCTGCCTCTCCAAGACCAAGACATCAATCCTCTTCTTTGTTGTTGCTGAGATCATCATCATCATTGATACACTATTGTTTCTCCTTCACTGAAATGATCTTGTTGCTTCTTCACCAACATCATCATTGCCATACTCGCATTGAATTCATTGTTGTTGCAGCATAGAATAGTATCACCGAGATCATTGTCATTACATCTCTTTTGCACCTTGTTGCAGTGAGATCATTACTGCACTTTGAGATGATAAGGCTACTGACATATCACGATCCCATAACTATTGTGATTACAGTTATGCTAGGATCAGGACAGTAATCCTTGTCACTGCTCCTTATAACACGTCAAGACTTCATCATACAAAATCTGAATACTGTGATGACTAATGAGGCTGTAAGTCTCCTTCCACAGGTATGTCGAGGATCTTTTCATTAACGTTGAAGCCTTATTTCATCATAAGACTGTAATATATATAGGAGAGTGAGACATCGCTTGACATAATCTTTATTGAGCCCATAAAGTAGATCTATCACTGTTGTCTGATCTATGTATGCCATGACTGCTCCTCTATCATGCGAGATCAATCATCATTGTAATGCCTGAGATTGCACTACATAGAAATGCCAAGAATGTCTAGAACCCAAGCTAGTGTTTCATTTTTACACGAGATTATTCTGTTCCATTTAGCCGAGGTTATGACTGCACCTAAACCCCAAACGAGGTGCAGTCAAACCCTAATTGTGGCTCTGCTCCTCCATACGAAATTTCAGAGCAATCCGAAATTTTTCTTGCGTCTTTTTTGCTAACCTTTCGTGGGTATTTATAGTAGTTATACCCATATATGCAAGCCGACTTAAACTTATGAACTGACGTGACTGTTCTATTGAGCCAACGTTACTTCATTTAATTTAATATATATATATATATATATATATATATATATATATATATATATATATATATATTCTAGCCGACTTGAAGATCCCTTGTTGTTTTGCTTGCAGACTTCGGAAGGCTTGCTTTTGAGGCATTGGTCTTGGTCTTGGAGGGTTGTTACACAGCTTTGAAGACTTGTACATATTTACATGAACTCATAAAGACTTTCTACACACATGAAATGACTCTTTGACTTTTAAATAAATCCTATAGACATCAAGAAGAAGTCTCTTACCTAGAGACACTTCTTGCTCATTAAACCCATGTAGCAAGATTACAAAAATAAATTATTTTGTTTTATTACATCAAATACAAAGATCATGTCATTATGAAGACCGAACCTAGTTACACTTTCTTCAGCACTCCCTCTTAACTAGGGAGGTATTCATAATGGTACTTGGTCATTCTCAATCTGAAGAATTTCTCATAAGAAGAATCGGATTTGTAATCCATCTGTTATAGCATCATTTCAACCAACATTGTTTCCATTTAGCAAGGCCTTGGCTACCAACTCTATCTCTCACTTAGATCACAGCACACAATGTTGGCAAGACCAGTGACTGACAGACATGCATCATCATTGTCTCTCTTAGGGTCATACCCACCTGGGTGTTCTACGAGTATGCCCTACTAGGACTATTCTCATTTTGGGTTCCCAGCCCTCAAGAATATCGGTCCTCTTGCCCACTCTTGTCTTGGATGCCCTACCACATCCTCAAAGAGTGTTAGATGCCAGATGATTACACAATCCTCCATTCTTTCTTCCAAACTGAAGACAAGAATGTCATGTCTAACTCTCCCTCTTAATCAGGGACGAGTTCAAAGTTTCTCTTTTCTTAGAAACTTGCTCGAGTTCCTTTGCTCATAGGAACTTCCCAGAGCTCCCTCTTACCCAGGGACTCTATCATCAGTGCTTTATAAGGTCTTCTAGTTGACTGACGATCCAAGACTTCAATGTCATCAATTTCTTCACATGTAGGGTTCAGCCATCCATCACCTTCCTCTATTATGTCATTCCTTCTTTCCCATAAAGTATCCTCCTTGGCTTTACATTTGGGGCTTCCTTTATAAACTCATTTGTCTTCACTTTTCTTCAACAGTGATCGCTCTAGATCACAAGGTACATAGTTGTGACATCCTTCAAAGCTCTCCTTTCCTTGATCCTGCACACATACCCAGACTTTTCTAAGAGGTCAGACACCAAAAATAAATCACTTATTACCTTATGGTAATTGCCTTCTTCCGGTGACATCTTCTTGCAAGTATCAATCATCCTGCATACATGTTGACACATCTCCCAATGATATCTGTTGTCAAGGGTCCTCATCCTTTCAGGCTTTCATCAGAGTCTTCACATCTTTCCGGGAGATTTCTTGGTCAAGTCTTCCTGATCTTCTGGATGTTGATTGTCTTCATCAAAGTTGCATACTTCGCGATTTCTTCCATCCTCATTTCTTTCATTCCCAAGGGCTCTCAAAATTCTTTAATTGCAGTCAACTACCTCATCCTTCATATGAGGACATATTACGTTGATTTCATCTAATTTGACTTATGTCTTTTTGCATCCTTTCAGAGGAGGAGATCCTTTCCCTTTTGATCATGCTCGATCTATTTTACCTGCAACCATATATCATGATATTACAATATCAAATACAAATATAAATGCAAGCATACATACCTCATTTTCCTTCGGGATTCTTTCAGTAGCTTTCTTGATTGAACAGAACTTCAATCCCTTGATCTGCTCCATCATGTCATCAGTCCTTCATCTCATGATTTCCATAAGTTGGAAATCTTGATGAAACATTTTCTACCTTCCTGGACTAGAAGATCCTCCGCTGAGATTTCTATCTTCAGGATCTAGTGTATCCTCATCTGGCAAATGTTCCTTTCGACCTGGATGAAATCTTCCTTACCTTTGACATTCAATGAGATTCTCAAGAGCTATGTTCTTCTTGATTCTCATACAATCTTTTGTTTCCATGATGCTACGATTGAATTTTCTTACCATGATCATATCTGCAAAGACTTCTGATAGGTTCCTTTTGAGAGGGACACCATCTCACTCATCATGGAGATCTACTATTCCCTCTTTCCCTGATCCCTTCTTCAGCTTCACCCTTCCGATGATATGAGTTCTTCTTCCATAGTACTATTCTGTCTCGTCAACTTTCCTTCACTTATCTACACTTATTTGAGTCCTATCAACTTGTCTTTCTCTATCTGACATAGAGACCACAAACTGTTGCTCGAGATAACCTACTTGTCCATGGACATTTGTTACCTTGCTTATCAATGATGATTATTTTTTCATCACCTTTCCCAGACCTTGTAGTTGAGATCTCATGAAGAGTGCCTCTTCTATCACTTCATGTATTTCTTTTATGTCTCCTTTCTTGCTTCATAGAGATGAGAAAAAAATTTGAGAGTTCCTTCTCATAAATTCAGAGGAGATTTGTTCACTGACGACTTGTTCACTGACTTCTCTTCTTCATAAGGATTCTGTCAATCCTTCGTGTTCTCTGCGAAGACTTTTAGATAACCCATCTATCCTAAAGATCTCCTTGCAACCATGAAGTCAATGAACCAAACTTGATTATAGAATGAACAGATACTTACTTGATATGTGAAGATGAGATCTTCACCCTAACTATGATGGTTGTTGATGAGGCAGTTTTGATGCTTCCACCGGATGAGGTCCTTGATAGAAAGATTGCCTATCTTTTCTTTGAGCTATCTTGATATGCAGGTTGTTGACATAGTTATATTTTTGGAACCTTGTAGTCTGCATCATTTTGAGATGACAGATCTTGAATGAGTCATTGACTGAAACTATGAGACTCATCAAAACTGTTGCCACAGATCAGTGATCTAAATGCTTCGTCTTGTTGATCTCCAAAACCTTTGTTGATGATAACTGTTGATGTAGACTACTTCTTGGACTTCGATCCTTTTTGAGATGAAGTATTCTTGGTGGCTTATGTAGGTACAAGATCTTGTTGTTGTAACTTATCTTTTTGATTGCATAGACAGCAACCATTGTTACTGAATATTGTTGTTTGAAGATTGATCCCTTGATCTAGGGTTTGATTCTGCCATGTAGATCTTTCAACGGCTTTGATGTCTTGTAGGAACTTGATTCTTGAATGTCTCTTTTTCTGCCCTTACATTGACTGTTGAAACCATCCCTCTGATACCATGTTGAAGAATCTAGGGCAAGCATAGTTAAAATGATTCTTCAATACATGATAAGAATTTGTGAAGTGTTAATGCAATCTTTATCTTAGCTTAATGTTTACTAAATTAATAGCATGTGTAAGTTAACTTCATCAAACTGTTTAAAAACAAAAAGAGACAAGAACACAAATATTTGGCTTTCTACCAAGGCCAAAACCTCTCCCTCTTGGAGAGGAAAACCCATACATAAAAATTCTTCTTATAGAGATTCCATTGACGAATACCAAGACCATGACCCTTGAGATATTCTGCCTCTCCAAGACCAAGACATCAATCCTCTTATTTGTTGTTGCTAAGACCATCATCATCATTGATACACTATTGTTTCTCCTTCACTGAAATGATCTTGTTGCTTCTTCACCAACATCATCATTGCCATACTCGCATTGAATTCATTGTTGTTGCAGCATAGAATAGTATCACCGAGATCATTGTCATTACATCTCTCCTGCACCTTGTTACACTGAGATCATTACTGCACTTTGAGATGATAAGGTTACTGACATATCACGATCCCATAGCTACTGTGATTACAGTTATGCTAGGATTAGGGCAGTGATCCTTGTCACTGCTCCATATAACACGTCAAGACTTCATCATACAGAATCTGAATACTGTGATGACTAATGAAACTGTAAGTCTCCTTCCACAAGTATATTGAGCCTTGAGGATCTTTTCATTAATGTTGAAACCTTATTTCATCATAACACTGTAATATATATAGGAGAGTGAGACACCGCTTGACATAATCTTTATTGAGCCCAGAAAGTAGATCTATCATTGTTGCCTGATCTACGTATGCCATGACTGCTCCTTTACCATGCGAGATCAATCATCACTCTAATGCCTGAGATTGCACTACATAGAAATGTCGAGAATGTCCAAAACCCAAGCTAGTGTTGTGTCTTTACACGAGATTATTCTGCTCCATTTGGCCGAGGCTATGACTGCACCTAAACCCCAAACGAGGTGCAGTCAAACCCTAATTGCGGCTCTGCTCCTCCATACGAAATTTCAGAGCAATCCAAATTTTTTCTTGTGTCTTTTTCGCTGACCCTTCGTGGGTATTTATAGTAGTTATACCCATATATGCAAGCCAACTTAAACTTATGAACAGATGTGACTGTTCTATTGAGCCGACGTTACTTCCATTTAATTTAATATATATATCTTCTAGCCAACTTGAAGATCCTTTGTTGTTTTGCTTGCAGACTTCGGAAGGCTTGCTTTTGAGGCATTGGTCTTGGTCTTGGAGGGTTGTAACTTGTTACACAACTTTGAAGACTTGTACATATTTACATAAACTCATAAAGAGTTTCTACGCACATGACATGACTCTTTGACTTTTAAATAAATCCTAAAGACATCAAGAAGAAGTATTTTACCTAGAGACACTTCTTGCTCATGAAACCCATGCAGCAAGATTACAAAAATAAATTATTTCCTTTTATTACATCAAATACAAAGATCATGTCATTATGAAGACTGAACCTAGTTACACTTTATTCAACAAGAAAGTCATGTTTAGGAAGTCGAGTGCCTGTGTGAAGGACGGAGGAGCAGCTGCCAAAAGGGCAGACTCTCTTTGACTAATATTGACTCTTGTACAAGCTTTAGTGTTGATAAATCAAGGAGTTGGTGCTTCTTTTCAGTTGGTGCTAATAAACTAGGGAATTGGAGCTAATAAACCAGGGAGTTGGTGCATCTTTTTGATTGGTGCTGATAAATTTGAATGTACTCTTTAAATATATTAAGAAAAGAATTTTGTGGTTTTCACGTAAAAAAAACTGTGTTTTGTATATTTATGTGCTTTGTTTTATACCTGTGGATGCAATTACAAGTTTTTTGAAGTTAAAAATTGTTAATATTGATTCACCCCCTCTCAATATTATTGAATATTCCAACAATCTCTCACATCCTAAAGAGTAGTTTGTCATTTTCCCTGCTCCTGAAAATAGATGACAAGCATTAAGGTAATCTTGATGCAAAGGAAGTAATACAGCAAACTCTAGTTATATGATATGATGGGGAACAATAAATTTGCACCAAATAAAATGCTACATCATAATAGCTTGAACCCTCTCAAAGCAAGATTGTTCTATATGATGGATGTTTGGACCCTAAATCACAAATCCAAATAAAAACAGTATGCTTGGCAAGGGCATCCCAGAGCTTCTTCTTTGATGGTATATCCTCGAAATGAGTCTAAAATCATGTATCACAAGCAATGCTAATAACGCATACCCTTTGCAAACTTGTGATTAGGATGCAAGTTTCATACTAAAGGTAAGACCCATGAATTTAACCCTAAGTATAAGAAGTGGTAATATCCACAAAGGGCCCCTAAAAGGAACACCAATACAAGCAAAGGACCTCACCATATGTAATAAGGATCATGATCTTGTTTTTCCTAAGATTGACTGCCAATTACCAAAGATCGCATAACTAACCCGAAGCAAAAAGGTTTCCTTTGTAATCCCTCTAAAGTGGAGGCCAACAAAACCGCATCATCTGCAACTAAGAAGAGCCAAATATGGAATAGGTGAAGTAAAGAACCATCATCTGCCTAGTAAAATCCTTTCTTAATTGTTCTAGTTCATTGGTACAGAGCCCAAAAGAGAATAGAGGGGAGAGGGCACCGTTGTTTAACACCAATAATATTGTTGATGCTCTCAAAAACCTGCCAAATGCACATAAACTACCCATATCGGTGTCATAAAGTTGCAATCCAATAGACACTTGAAGATCAAGTACCCCAAGGGAGCAAAGGTGCCCAATGAGTAAAGGTATAGTGTTGAAGACCTTCCTAAAGGAAACAAAGCAATAATATACATGGAGGAGCTCCCTTTAGCCTCCTCAATAATAGCTCAAAGAGTGAAAACACTTCCACTATATGTTAGTCTCTCACAATGTTGACCTATCCCAAAGTGCTTTGCCCATGTCTCTCAAACTAACAAGACATGTAAAGATCAAGAGTTGCAGCATAAAGTTTAGTAGAAGTATGATCAATCATGATAGCCCTATAATTATTAGGTTCCAAAGCATCACTAGACTTTTGTATATGGTGAATGATATTATAGGACTAGAAGGGAGAAATCGAACACAATCAGCCTCATAGAAAAGGATAGCCAAGGACTAAAGTAAGGGAGTCGTTCCATGTTTAAACAATTCAAACTGGATGCCTTCAAGGTTAGTAAATTGAATAGTATTGAGCTTACACATGGCTCTCCAGATTAGATCGGGAGAGAAGAAATGGAAAGAGGAAGGGGGAGAGGAGCCCTGAAGGGTTGGATGACTGAGAATATCATACAGACAAGAGGAGTAGGTCCCTAGGTGTGGTGGTTAATGTCACCTGGTGATTTTTTAGGATGGAGGGTGCACCAAAAGTTCTTAGGCGATGTGTGAAGGAGAGAATAGAACCCCCTCCTTTTAACAATTAAGAACTTGTGTTTCTTCCAATTAAGAAGGTGACAATATTCCATATGGTGGTTGCAACTATGTCGAGATGAAGGGTTAGGTCATATTTGAGCTTTCTACACATGGCCTTACAGTCATCATCATATAATTTGTTCATAAAACAAAAGCCTAGGGAAAAAGTACGCCACGATGAGTGGAAGGTGCAAGGAAAGGAGTATTGGCAATTTTCCAAAGTATTTAAGTGAGAAATTCAAATTTCAAAGCTATGGGCAAAGTGAAAACATTGGAAAGCAGTTGATAGAGTTAGAATTCATAACCAAGGGAACAAAGAGTAGTAAAAGTTGATTTCAATGCAAGGGAAGGGGGGGTTGTTGATTCCATGAGGGGTGAAGACAATTTAAAGGCCAAATAATCAAAATCGAGAAGAAAAAGACCAGATATCAAGAAGTTAGACATGGTAGGTGTTGTCGCACAGATTGTCACGACAACGCTCAGACCGGGGGCTGTCACTCTGATCCCCGATCTCTCCGTTTAAGCCTGTCTCTCGCGGCTAAGGGGGGTAGACCCTGTAAGGATATGGACGACCAACTGTGAACCAGTTGGTTTGGGAGACACGAAAGAGAAAAGCACTAAATGGATTTATTCAATTTGATGGACTAGTGCCTTATGGGTTTGATGCTAAAACGATCACTTAATAGATTTTGCAGAAATATAAACTATGTACGGCAACCATTTATCATCAAATAACTTCGAATAAATGCAAGATACCCAGTAATTTCACAATGCTTCTAACGATGCTCTGGCAATTTAAAAGGAAATAAACTGCGAAAGATATAACCATGTAAATTTGCACATCAACCAGATATTATATTCAAGCATGCCAAATCTCATAAAGGTAAACATTCATCCCACATCAAAACTTTAATCTCAACAATGCAAAATAGGACGTGATAAAATTTCCAGGCTAAGACTTTAACTGGCAAAATATTTCCACGATTTTTTTTATGCTTTTCCGACAAAATTTTAAAGCAAAAATCTAAACTAAAAGAAAAAATTTAAAGTCTAATCTAAAGTTCTAAAGAAATATATATATATATATTTTTTTAATTTTTTTAAATTTTTTATTTTTTATTTTTTTATAAAACAAAATCTAAAATATAATTTAAATCTAATAAAAACAAACCTAAAAAAAAAAGAAAATTAAAATCTAATCTACAGCCCTAATTGAAAACCCTAAAAGAAACTTTTACGAATTTTTTGATTTTATTTAAAAAATAAATATTAAACCTAAACTATATACATAACATATATATATTGTAACAAAACAAAACTGATTAAAAATAAAACTAAACCTAAAGGTAATTAAAAATATCACATATGTCCCTGGCTGCGGGTGAATATTAAAGACATTAATACGGGGGCAGCCTTCCCACTGGGCAAGTGGCAGCCCAGATCCGCCAGCTGTAAGGGAGATCTACGGGCCTGCCACCCCCGTCCTATTAAATTCAATGCAGGCCTTTACTCCGCCCTGCAATTTGTCGTCAACCGCATTATAGTCTGCCCGCGATTCGCCTCTCCGGTGTTCAGCTTGCACTCTGCCTGCGTTGGAATGTCCAGTGCTTGGGGTGTCGCTCTGAGGCTTATTAAGAACCAGCCTCCGCTGGTTATGCAACATTTGAGGTCTGTTCATTGCGCAATCTGGCTGTGGATGCTTTGTTTCTTCGATTTGTTGCTGGTGCCCGGGCCTTGGCAGCGGACTCTAAGGTTTAGACCTCGGCCCTCAGCAGAGAAGGCCTTGGTCTTTTCCTTTGGGCGCCCTGGCTCTCTCGTCTGCAAGCACCAGTTTGTTTGTGTTCTCATTGCGCCCCTCGGCGCTCCTGGTGACATTTCGGGCCAGCTCTTTGTGTTAATCCTCACCCCGCCCCTCTGTGTTCCTTCTGATTCGTATTCGTTGCCCTTTGTGCTTCTGTCAGCCATTAAGCATTTGCGCAAGGTTAATTGGCTCTCTGTGAATTGTGGTGGGCGGAGAACTAGTTCTTTGTGCAGCCCCTGTTTCAGTGTCACTCTAGAATGCCGCGTGAACGGCTCCGCCTTATCAGCCAAAGGGGTGGGTCTAGAGGAGGCTCCAGAGGAAGAGCTACCCCTCAGCGCTCCTCTCCCTCCATGGATTTCCCCTCTGAAGAAGTTAACTCCCATGGGGCAAGGCGTGGCCGAGGTAGAGGAAGAGGTCGAGGTCGTGCAGCTACGTGTTCGCATAGCTCTCACCCCTCAACCCGTTTTCGGTTCCCCTGCTCTTTGGACAATGCTACCTATTTTGTGTCTGTTCGAATTGAGAAGTGCAAAAACGCAGCTCCTCCAGAAGTCCCTGCGGAGCCTAGGCCACCTTCTCATGTTCAATGTCCAAGATTTCAGCCTGCGGAGGCCTGGGGTGCGGTGGCGGGTCCAAGCGAGCCGGCTAAGGATGACGCTCCTTACACAGATACGAGTGCGTCAAATCAGTATGGTTGCAGAATTGTTGAGGAGCAACCATCCACCTCCGTGGATATTTGAGCTTGTCTCCTCGTCGTTTTGGGGGTCGTTTCTGCGGTTTCATGATGCGTGTTCGGCTACTCCAGTGCACAGCGTTCGTCGTGGGACAGTTTTTGATCTATTCAGGTATGTTCAGGTCGGATTCGGTCTTCACCTTCGTCTATGTTTGATGTTCTATCTATGTATGTATAAATCTCCGAACAAAGCCCGGGATAGTGGGTTCTGGTATGTGTCAAATGGTTTGGCTTTCAGTGGGTTCCGGATTGTGTCCAATTGTCAGTCTTTCAGTCTTGGTTGGTGTCAATTGTCTATCCCGCGTTTGTTGGACAAGTCAGTTTTCAAAGGAAGTTTCACCTTCCAGTGCTAAAGTCCTGTTGTACCCATCTCAGCATGGTGAATTTTGAGGTCAGCCTCGGTGTAAGCTTTTTGTAATCTTTTTTGTATAATAATAGAAGTAGCCTAAATTACAAAAAAAAAAAATATCACATACGTATATTAGACTAAACTAAAACCTACGCTAACCAAAATCCAGATCAAAATAAATGAGAACGATTTTAATTGAAAACAGAAATCTACGTTAAACCAAAAATTAGACCTATACGACTGAATCAATTAATTCGAAAACCGATCTTTAAAACCCATGCTGGGCACGAGAAATTTACCATACTGCATACGCACAAAGATGAAGTCTATTTGCAGTTTGTGTTAAAAGCCAAAGGCGATTCTTTGTATGCAGGCAAAGAACGATTCACACACGAGATTAACCCGGCCCGCAGAAGAAAAACGAGATCTCAAGACGTCAAAGAAATCAATCAATATATAAAGTCAATGCTCTTACCTGACGCCCACGAAAACTTGAATCGTTACCGTGGCTCTGAGAAATTCAATGGTTTTCTGCTTGGACGGGTGCAGGAAATGCGTGGTTTGAGCTGAGGAACGTAACCTGCAGGAGTCCACGCAATGCACTTCTCAGCCCCTTTTATTTATTTATTTATTTTGTCAAGCATATATGTTACAGGTGCGAATGTGCAGGTCTGGGTGGATCACGTGAAACAAACAGTTCTGAAGAAATTTTGATGAGAGGAGTCGATGTGAGGAGGAAATCGCATACAACAGAACTGGAAATGCAAAGTGTGAAGAGCTGCGTGAATGGGTTTCGGCTTCTTGATGGTGTTTGTTGTACGTTCACAGGTTTGGAGGCAGCATAGCTGGAAGTGAAACTGTAAAGGAAACAGTGATATTTGCGTATAGGAGAGAGAGCACAGCTTTGCTGATAAGTTTGTAGAACAGCAACCAGAAACCCCTGAACCAGTTACCAGTCCTACAACCTGCACATGGAAAAACCCGGAAGATATATGCAAAAAATGAAACCCTACAAACCGATCCAAAAATTCAAAATTTACAGCTCTATAAAGCCAGATTTGTCAGTTATCATCAAAATGTTTTTAGAAAACTTCAAATTTGCTAATGAAATGCTTTAAAAAATCTCTTATGCAAAAAATGATTAACCCAGGATCAAAACCAGCTGGGCTCTGCAAAAAGTGCATATAGGAGTTGGCTGGTTCAGCCTAGAACTTCCCCAAACACCCACTGATCCTCAAGGGTTTCCTGCACAGCTCACTTCAACCATCAAATAAGAGAGAAAAAGCAGTACTAGATTTCAAAAAACAATGGAGATACCTGCCATTACATAAGAAACCCTAATACTACTCAAACCCTAGCATGTGAACAAGATACCTATGCTCAACAATACTCTTCATTAAGCTGTCATTAACGGCTAAAAATTAAAATATGCAGAAATGAAATGGCTCACAGCGCTTTAAGAGAGTAACACCAGCAAGCTTTTTACCCCAAAGTCTTCTTTATTAGCACCAGAAAATGTTTACAAGAGAGCTTCTTCAGCACAAGACTCAGATCCAATATGATCTCAAATGACTCCTAGCACCCTATTTAAAGGAAAAAATCCCAACGGCTAGTTTGAGTGATCCATGTCAAAACAATCTCGACCGTCGATGAGGATCAAGACATCTCTTAATCTCATCCATCAAATTTTTTAATGCATTAAAAATTGAAATTCTCAAATTATTATTTTATTATTTAAAAAAATTAAATTATTTTTAGTATTTATTTTTTATATTTTTTTTATATTTTTATTTATTTTTTATTTTTATTTTTATTTTTTTTTATCTTTTATATTTTTATTATGGATCATAAACATAGCCTTTGAAAAATTTCCTATACCTAAGACTTAAGACGTGAGGGTGTAACATTCTCAACCCTCAAAGACACTTTTATCATGACTTTTAACACTTTGCATCTCAGGGGAGAACCCATTTTGACATAGCCTCTCTAGAACACCCGTTTGCGACCAAACCTAAATTAGGCAGATCAACACCTAGGATTCTCCTGGGTTAATGATATTCATTCGCTTTTGGGTCAGTTGAAGGAAAACTCTGCGTCATGGACGGTGAGACGAAAAACCTTCCGGAATGAAGATTATCACTAGAAAATTAGGTCCACCTAGGCAATTTACATACATGACTCAGCTCTGCTAAGATTATTTACAATTCAAAATGCAGACTGGGTTTACAACTTTAATAAGATCAGGAGAATAACGATGACTGTTGAATGGCACGAACACCTCGATCAAGCGCTGTCCCTTTTTGCGAAGAAAAAAGGGGTGTACTGCTATGGGTAGTTGACACGCAGCGGTCAACAGTAGGCATGAGAGAAAGAGTGGTGACGGGCATAATCCACTGCATTAGAGGCCCCTATGATCAAGATAACAAGAATAGACCATTAGCTTCACCAAGCTCCAAGAGATATCCCACAATATGCAAGTTGAGCGTGAACACCTATCGAGGCCATAACCTCTAAGGTCCACTCCAAAATGTTACATCTTTCCCTCGGAGAGATTGGGTATAAGGACCTACTCAATCCCAACACAATTGTTAATCTCCCCTAATAAAATGATATCACCAACTATGGAGTAACACAACATATCAAAGCACAGATCCAGAAAGGGATCTGCTTTGATGTGGAAAACAAAATCTAATGAGGTTAAGTGAAAGTAGCATGTAACATAAGCATTAAAAAAGGATAGGGCCCACTTGATCTAAAGCCACATAAATATGGAGTGATCATCAAAGGTAATAAAAGCAACTAGTCCAGAAAAGATCATAAATGAGGCAAGCCACCTTGTCCAATCTACCACACTACAACGTGTTATATCTAACAAGGTCGCCCCAGGGGCATCGTATAGAGAGAGAGAGAGCATTATGTTTTTAAGCCCCAAGGCTTAACTCAGTTGGAAACCCTTTCAACTTGTTAGGCATAATGTTTAGGGAGGCTATGGGACCAATTCCTCTTAGTCTTGCGGGATCACCAACACCGTTATTATGGCTAATAAAAATTTTGAAGAATTTTTTCTCCTATTTGATCAACTATGCTAGGAATGATTTTTTCTCCTATTTGATCAACTATCCTAAAAAGAAGACCATCCCAAAGGCTATGGGACCCATTCCTCTGAGTCCTTTGAAGACTCATGTGACTTAAACCTTTCCTGTAACTAAAGTCCTATTCAATAAGCCTTCTACCTTAGCCATAATGGCAAAGCCATTGCTCACCAATCTTACTCTTTGCCCTTTCCTTTGAAGATAATGCAAGATCATGGTACCTAGATTTAGCCACTGGGGAAATCAAAACCTGGGACCAATTCCATGATACCTTTAATAAAAGGTGGGAAGCAATTGATGGCCCAATTCCAATAGTCCAAGAAAAAGGAAAATGAAAGAGTCCAGAATTTCAACCAAATGCTTGATCTATTAGTGAAACGATACCAACAAACTCCAAACCTATGACAAATACAATCCTAGCACAATACATAGCTAAATCTGATGGACACTTTTCCTATGCCTTAAAGGGCAAGGAACCTTTAAATATTGAGCAAGCGAAGGCATGTGCCATGACTATTGAGCATAACAAGCCACGTCTAAAGTTGACTTATTGTCCTATCGTACAGCCAAAGTGGAAGTCAAGCCTGAGATATCAGCTCATATCAACCCATCTTTACAAGCTTTTGCTCATAATTGATAAAGCAACTAACAAGCTTATGTCAGTTTTTCTTACACCGACAACCAACAACTAGTTCTAAGCATAATTACTTCTACTAAATAAACACACCAGCTAGGGTATTAACAAAATAAATTCAATGAAAAGCAAATTTACCAATCTCAATCACAAAAATAACACAACATATTATGCCCAATCAGAGTTCTTCAATAAATTTAACTTACATGGGCTCCCTTCCTGGAAAAATGGCCCAACTAAGGAATTACATACAACATTGGATCTGATCCAGCTAATCAAACCCTCCTTGATTGATCTAGATCTCCTTGTTGCCCCTATCTTGGACCCAACAGACTCACTGAGATGCCTCTCTCAATCTTGTATTGTTGTATGGTGTCTTCTCCCTCTCCCTAGCCTCACTTTTATAACTTTACATTGAGCTAAATCCCTAACCCTAATCTCCAAAGTGATTGATGGATGAGATTAAATCTCGCCTCACTTGAGATCAAAGGTTGAGATTAAAACATAATCATTAAAGTAATTTACTTTACTTTTCCTAACTTATTTTACTTTTACTTTAGCTCAATAAGCTAACATAATAATTATGTGTTTTTCCTAAGTTATACTTAGGCTAAGTTACATTAGCACACTAGAAAAAGTGTCTAAGGAGATCTTGGGCGACTTCTGCACTCCTAGACACTTATGCAAGTGAAGAAGTACCTACTCAAACTACAAACATCAACGCTCCCTCTTAGTGACAGAGGTACTTCTTCTACTTAGAACTGCGTCCATTGCCATAGTTGCACCCTTTGAACTAGAAAACTTCCTTGCTATCTAGTCTAGAAACATCCTTGAAATCTTGATATCCTTGCCCTAGTTCCTAGAAACCTCCTACTCTTAAACATCTTGTAAGGCCATATCGTACCAAGAGAACTTCTTGACCAAATTGGAGGAATATGTTGATTGCTCCTCCCCTCCTGAACCTGAAGGTTGACTCCCTCCGAATTTCTCAACCTTCGGAGCTTCTTGCTCCTTGTTCTCTATCACTGCTATGTTTCGTGCCTTTGTTCTAGCAAAGCTAGATCTGCTAGGTCTGATCAATACCTTCCAATCCTAGAAAGCAACACAAAACCCTTTCTTCTCCATCATGGAGACTGAGAGCAAACTCCATCTAAGTTCTGGCTCCCATAACACATCCTTCACTTCCATCCTACCTCCTGACTTAAGTTGGAATATCACTATTCTAACCCATGTAATTGCATGCTTAGCATCATCACCAAACTCCACATGCAGTTCCAAGTCCCACTCGATCAAGTTGTCGAACTAATCTTGTACTCCTATCATATGCATTGTGCTCCACCATCTAGCAGCGATGCACCCACTGGTAATGTGCCTAAGGTAAGGTAGGAAACAAGTACAAATTCAAACTCAAATTTCCTAGCAAAATTCTCTTGAGATTTTGTTGATGCAACTTTAGTTGGATGCATGCCTTTTCCCCTTTCTTTCTCTCTAGAAGTTGCGAAGCATAGTGTCCAATCCTATGACAAGCAAAACACTTGACCTTAGTCAAGTCCTTCTTCTTCGACTATGAGGTTGACTCCTGACCCCTACTGCTCAAAACTTTGCTCCTCGTTGCCCAACTAGGAAGAGCAAGGTTTTCATCATCCCCACTCTTTTGTTGTCCTCCAGACAAAGATTTATCCCAAATCTCTTTCTACATGAAGTCATCCCATAGTCAATTTCAATTTAGCAGATTCTCTTGTTAGAATGCATGTCACAAAGGTAGTCCAAGGTTTTGAGAACCCACTTAGGGATGTCCTTACGAGTTCATCATTTGACAAGGCTACCCCAATAGCTCCAAGCTCATCTCAAACTTTCTTAATCTTTGTGAGGTATGGCACCACGGTATTTGAATCAGTCATCTTGTTGTTCCTAATTTTCTCTCTTAATGCCATTTTCTGATTCTAATTGTCACTCTGATATAGGCTCATCAAAGCGGTCCACATCTCATAGGCACTATCCTTCCCCAATGTGTGAGGGATCACATCATCCTTGACCCCATCCATGATGATATGTCTAGCCTTCATGTCTTTTAATTCATGGGTTGCTAGAGCTGAAGTGTCTGAAGGAGTTGTAATCTAGGTGGTTGCAAACTCCCATAGTTTGTTCTCCTTGAGAACCAACAGTATCCTCTCCTTAAATGGACTAACGTTGTAGGCCCCATCCAACCTGCCCCCAAACCTTAGATCAATTGATGCCATCCCAAAATCAGAAAATCACTGAAATCTTCTACCACACCCTGATTGGTATGGTCTCCCTCTCTCCCTCTAAAGGATGGCCTCTACCAATCTCATCACTCCCTGTGCAATCACACAATCCACATGTCCTTGCTTTATGGCTGCCCCGTTAACTAAACCCCCTGCACTGATAAATTCTAACCATGTCCATCACAACGAATATGGGCACGCAGGCCCATAAGGGTGTGTCCTATTAGTTAGTCTCTTGGCTATGGCTCCAATGGAGCTAGAACTCCAAAAAAATGCATGTACAGTTTCACAATCACTGCCATAGAAGCAATAAAGTACACAGTGAAATAGCAGAAAACGCCAAGAATTTTCCATTCATTTACATTGAATTTTTATAAGGGGAAAGTTTCGCCATAACAATGGCGAGGGACTCAAAGGGCATCAAACAGAAAGATTTTTAGAAGTACACATTGAAATAGCAGAAAAACTAAGAATTTTCCATTCATTTACATTGAATTTATAAGGGGAAAGTTTTGCCATAAGTTATAACAATGACGAGGGACTCAAAGGGCATCAAACAAAAAGATTTTTAGTAATTTGACATAAGGAGGGACATAAGAAAGGACTTACGAGGATAGGTTGTCTCCAATTTCAATATAACTACAAGGATAAATCCTAAAACATACCTTAACACAGCTGTAAAGTGTACCTTGGATCTGTTCTTAGTTCTAGAATCTGATGTAGAGTCATTGACCTTTGCACCAGACTTAGAAGCCCATGCATAATTCAGCATAACTTGAGTAGCTAAGCCTGAATTCCTATCCTCGTGAAATGGAAGTTCAATTGTGGATAGCAAAGACGGAATGCTGATCTGCAAAAGAAAACGGGACTAGAGTTCAGAATCAAGATAGATTAAATCGTATTTAGAAAAGTGCATGTGGATGTGCATGTCTATACAAGTTTAAAAGGACACTACTAGAACTAAATTCCTATAGTTGCTTAAACCAAGATACTGACCTTTGAAAGGCCAATACTTGGCAAGGAAGCGCCAATAAAAAATCCAAACACAATTCCAAAAACTGCAGTAAGAATAAGCCTCAGAGTCTCATTTGGCTTCATCACAACTCCACTGCAGTGAGGCATGGTAACAAATATTAGCTACTAAATACCCAACATGTTTTGACCGAATATACAAAGGAGAAACTGCACCAGAAACAGGTTGGGGTGAACGCTAGAAAATTCAAATATTAGGAAAAAATGACCAAGACCCAAATACATGAGAAATCTGGGGAAAAAAATCACAAAACACCATAAACCGCAAAATAGAGTGAACAAAGATTATAGTTTGTGAACCTGCGATTGATGGATGCCATTATGGCTGTCACTTTTGAACAACTAAACTAACAAGTGTGCTCATGATACAAGTTGCTACCCTGATTCATTGACATTGAAGTTCTCGTAAAATAAACTTAGGCGATGCCTCAATCAAGCTGCTCCCCTCTTCAAACACCTACGCATAAGACAGTGAAACAAAAATTCTGAATGACAACGAAAAAGGAATTAAGAATCAAAATAGTTTTCTTGGGTCAAACTGGAAAAGAATCCATGCATAAAACATTAGCAAGAGTTTTGAAATCTAAGTTCTATTGAGTTCAGTGGAATTATCACCAACCTAGATCCATTTTAAATAATCAAAAAAATTATATAATTTAAACCCTTGTGGATTTATAGGCATAGATAATTTAATTATAACTCTCTCTCTATCAAACTGCTACACAAACCAAACCAAACTATTTAGCCGATTCTAAAAGTCAGATAAATTCCCTAAATTAACAGACTCGTTAACCAATGACAAATCTTGAAACACTAAAGTCAAGTAAGTTTCCCTAAATTAGCAGACTCTTTTGGACCGTAACAAATCTTTTAAGACTAAAGTGGAGAAAAATTGCCGAAATTAGCAGAATCTTTAAACATTTATTTTAAGTCTAAAGTTAAATAAATTTCCCTATATTAGCAGAATTTGAAGAAACTTACGATCCATTTCAAAAAATCTAGCTGCGTATAAACTAAATTTTATTTTACGCCTGCTATGTACTATAACTAATCTGTTTTATCAGCATCTCTGGGCTGCCAGAGCTCCGGATTCTACAATCATGGGAGAATAGCAATATTTCCAACTTTGAAACAAAAATAAAAATCTGTTATTTATCATTAATAATTTAAAACTAAAAAGAAATCTAAATAATGAAGGTTAAACGTCTTCTTTGTTGA
The DNA here is from genome assembly GCA_000404065.3 of Pinus taeda. Lineage (NCBI taxonomy): Eukaryota > Viridiplantae > Streptophyta > Pinopsida > Pinales > Pinaceae > Pinus > Pinus taeda. Next base: position 78,422 of record APFE031752597.1, on the reverse strand, counting down.
TCTTTTACCAGTTTGCTAGAATCAGAATCAGATGAGAAGATTTTGTTTTGCCAAAATTGCGACTTTTAATAGATGAGATTGTTATTTTTATTGAAAAATGAATTCAACATCCTCAGATAACCTTATTGCAACTGAATTTGTATAATGTTAGTCTTATATGATGCTAATAAGATTTCAGACAAAAATGTGAATTTATCTTCCGTTGTTTTATTTTAATGTAATGTTAAAAAAACCAATTCCTAAAACGTTTAAACTGCGTCTAAATATTTTCCATGTAATTGAAAAAAAACGCTTCAAATTTCAAACATTAGGAAGTTTAATCATAGATACCTGCAACTTCGGGGAAACACAAGATTTTGTTTCCCTTTAGACGTTAAATTTTCTGAAAGATTTGGAAGAAAGTATTAAACCTTGAACTGTCGAATTATTCTGTGACAATAGCTGCTGAAACATATGGCCGAAAATTGATCTGCACGATGATATCACCAAATCGCTAAAAGCTGTGACGCAAACATGTATCAGGCATCGAAGCTCACCTTATCCTCGATCCATTCGAAATATAAGCGAATCTGCTTTGAAACCCTGACCGACACTAATTCCTCCAATTAATGAAAACCTTGAAATGCTACAAAACACCAAGCCCCTGTGTATCAGATTTCATTGGAAACTTTTTCAAAATAAATTTTATTAATTTTCCTTCGGGTCTCTCGGAAAGTCAAGGGGGTAGCCCGGCCGGTGCGTTCAGTTGAGTGGACTGTTGGTTGATTTTATGTATTTGGAAAGAAATCCCTGCCGAGGCCAAAGGAATATTGTTTTGGTTTTTGAAATGAATTTGAACCCTACGCGCACATTAAAAAATCAAAGTTGGGTTTCCATAAAGTTCTTAGAAAAATACGTTCTATAAAGAATTTCAAAAAGTAACTTATTTAAATAATGGACTTTTGTAAATGCTTATTGGTTTAGTGGTTTATTTCTATCGGTTAAATATATTTAGGAGTGTTTTGTCAAGGTTGGTCGTCGATTTCTTCCTTCTAACGTTTGGTGGGCTGTAATTTTAGTAGGTGTTGGTTTCTACCCATAAGCAAAGGTTACAAGAATTTTTTACTGTGAAATCAATGGTTTAAAAAGTAACAAGAGTGTGAGTTAGTTAGGGATTGAGCATCGATGTTTTATAGTAGCATGAGGAAAGGGTTTAGGTGAAAAAGGTAGTACTAATTTTCTAACTACCACCTCACTTTGATAAGGTGCACTTTATCAAAATGGGTCGAAAGCAAAGCTTTCAATTTTGATGATGGTTAACCTCACAATTTGATTTTGGTTTTTGAAATCATGGAATGCGGTTAGTTTATTTTAATTTTCACAATTATGGTTTTTTATGGCCTTTGTAGAAGGTCTCTTGTTGGTTTTTTTTTACAGGAATTGTGAGTATATAAAGGCCTAAAAAGCTAATATTGATATAGGACCCTTGCCACCTTTTTAGTCATGGAGCTTAAGACAAATGAATGATGTGAAGTGAAGATCTTGGCTCGAAGTTTGATTTCTTCATATACTTAGGCATTTCAATCCAAATGTTATGAATCTAGAAAGGCACATTGTTGCTTTAAAGGTTATTAAGGGCACCTATTGAATTTCTAGTGTTATGTTTACAATATGTTATATTTTATTATCACTATGTGGATGGTCTTTGGGTGTTTGTATGGAGGTACCCTTGCATTGTTAGCACATTTTCTTCTGTTTCAACATCGTTTGTTAATATGCACAATTTGAACAATGTGAAGCATGCCATAACAACATCTACCAAGGTCTTCTACTTCGAGTCCATGTCAAACCCAACTATGTTGAGGATTTTGTTCTTAGGGATTCTATGTCTATAAAGGCCTAAAAAGCCAATTTTGAGTTCAACTTTCTCACATTAAGGAATTGGTTTCCTCTAGGTTTTTCTCACAAGACTCATGATAGAGAACTTGATAGAGTGGCAGTGGGCTTTATTTCCCTACCATCTAGATTCTCATTTTCAAGCATATCAACCTCCATAAAAGCCCTAGTTTTCTTGTTCTTCTACATCAACCTCTATGGAAATCCTCATTTCTTCAACCTGAGGTGTGAAACCCTCTCCTTTGCTCAAAATCCTAAATGGTTTTTGTTTTCTTGTTTCTTCATTATTTTCATATGTGAGACCTTGTAAATTGTCCCTAGTTGGCTTTCTTGCCAATTCTTTATCCACTTGCACTCATTACAGTGGGAAACCATATTCTGGCTAATGTTGATCATTCTCCTTGCAATGGAATGTGTGTGTGTGAGAGATGTATAGTTTGGCAATCTCCTTTTGCCATTTGGCACTTTCAATATTCTTGCTTATGTGCTAGTATTTGGCATTTGCATTGGTGGATAACTATGTTCATATGAAGAAGAGACTTTTCGGTAGAAATCGCATAGGAGAAAAATTTTCCAACGCGTTTCGTGGTTCATCATCTAGACTAGATGAAGATGCAGATCATGGCACAGGCTTAAATAGAAGGCAATGTAGAGACCAAAAGATCATATAACGGCTAGTTTATGAAAAATAATATTTTAATAATGATTATTAAGATAAAATAATATTCCTATAATGGCTAAATTAATTGCTAGTTCAAGACTATATATAATATAAGGAAGATCGAAAAACATAACATAATAAGCAACAAACACTCCAAGTCAACCCAAATGCAGGAATATTTTATATTAATAATAATAATAATAAAATAATAATATATAATAAAAATAATGGGCATGTATCATTGCAAAGGGAATGAACAAGATTATTTGACAAGATAAATGTTATAAAGAGATGGTAGAGTAGTTGCATCATTGACATCATGTCACGTGATAAGATTTTACGCATATCAACATGAATGGTGGGCATACTGTGTGGAACTTATTAAACTCATCCATATTTAGGTTGCTAATCAAACAAGGCCTCATAGCTTCCTACTAATTATTGAACTTTGAAAGAGACTAACAATAGTAAGCTCTCAAAAGCACATGCATGTATTATTCAATAACTATAAGTGTAAGTTTCTAAGCAAGATGGATAATGGTTTTAAAGATACACTATTATTTTATTAGGTAAAGACAAATTTATTATATTTATACAATGATATTAATCACTATTTTTTTTTCATTTCACAGCGATAAGTATAATGTCATTAATGAGTGATTGTTAAATAGAGCATTACAATTATATTTTACATAATTATTTAGGATTAATTTTAACATTGCATCCAAACATCTTGTATTTTATTTCCAACATCATTTGAATAATAAAAATTAAATACTAAATTGTATATCAATAATTGTTTGTAAAAAATAAACTTAAATAATTTAAAATCATGAATGATCTATTTATTCATGAATTTACCATACCCATTTATGATTCTAACCAATTTTTAAAAATATTTATTAAAAGATAGCTAAGATACTTATTCATAATTTTCTTGGAAAATTAATTATTTAAAAATAAAATTAATATTTAATATTCAAAATTAATTAAATAAATTTTTAATTTTTATTTTGAACTTATCAACTTTTACTTTTAACAACAGTGAGAATGAATGACAAATTAACTCAAAAGGAAAAAATACAAATTCACTCAAGCTAACACATGCACTATTGAGTTGAAAAGTTTCTCATGATAAAAGTGAAAGAGAAATTGATTTAAAACAAGTCTATGTTCAATAGCAACAAATTAGACAAGTATACTAATTATGTTATTATTATCTATACTACTTATATTGCTATAATCTATATTGAACTTAGGGCATACAAATATGACATTAGGTTAGGGAGTTGAATAAATGTAACCTAGAGCATAAAAAAACTATAGTTAAACAAATGTGGTCACCATGTTCCTTTTCCATTTTTTGTTACAGAAAACATGAAGTAAAAAATCTAAATGATGCAACCAGTGGGTGAAACATGTGGGGGCTGCGAAGTAGTGTTGTAGCATGCCCATGAAACTTTTGTCTTGGTTAAACAATTTAACTTTGTTATTATATTTATCTTTTACTAAAGTCAGATGGATAAGTATTTTTTTTAAATCAATTCACGAAATGACTTATGTGTTATCATTTTCCAAGTCTTCTTTCTGCAATTACTTACAAGTCTTTTCCATGTCTTACTATGTGTAGGGTGATAAAAAACATATATAGAAAGGGTTGATAAGTGTGGAATCCCAAAGTGAAAATGAACATAGTCAAATCAATTGCTTTTACAAATTTCAATGCTCGTCGTCATATTTATTTCATCACGCATCAATGTAATGGAAATTTGCAAAATTGGGTCATGCTTCAATATTGGTGTTGACAACTTCATACGGGTACTGACAACCTCACGTCCTGACACGCTTGAGGGTAGATTAAAATGATTACACAATAAGAGAGTGGAAGGAGTAAACCAGTCATAATTCAAAAAAAAAAAAACTAATTTCATTTGAAATGTGAACTTTATATAATGTGCTCAAAGCAAAAATTAATAAATAATCAATGTTAAATCGAATACGTAAGTCATTCTTATATCCATTACTGCTTACCACCAAACTCATTAGGGCTCATAACAATGTTTTTTCCACTTTTGCCCAAAGGAAACAAATGCCATAAAAACAAAACAAAACAAAAGAATCTAATAAAGACCGCAAAAATCAAACAAAAATATTTTAATACTTAAACAAAAATTCAAGTCCATCATACAAGAAGTTCAAATTCAAGTCTACGCCACTACAATCAACACTTAACACAAGTTTTACAGCCCTTTATGAACTTTTACACACATCCACGCGATGTAAAACAAAAAATTATTAGTTAATTATGCCATGCCACATATAATATGAAAATGCTAAACAATTGATAGCCTAGGTATTACTTTGTAGAGAAACCATAGCATAAACAACTTGCATATTTTTTATAAGGCATATGTTGGCGAGACAATATCTTTTTACCATTTTTTCAATATTCTCTCACTGTAGTAAAGTAGAAACATTTTTTGGTTTGGAAGTTTGATTTTGATTCCAAAGTCCACATACTATAAGTCCATTGCTATTAACACTAGTATATGGCTACTGAAAAACACATTGTTTGTTTATTCATGTATGTATTTATTATTTTTTACTGTAATTTAATTATATTTAAATTAAGCAAGAATATTTACGATATAGCCCTTCTTCAAATGTGGCGTTGAATCCATATCTTTCAAAGTTCTAGACTAAGTCGCAGGGAACGCTAGTGTTTCCTGCCGCTTAGTTTAATTATTGAACTTTGAAAGAGACTAACAATAGTATGCTCTCAAAAGCACACGCATGTATTATTCAATAACCATAACTATATGTTTCTAGGTAAGATGGATAATGGTTTTAAAGATACACTATTATTTTACTAGGTAAAGACAAATTTATTATATTTATACAATGATATTAATCACTACCTTTTTCCATTCCCCCATCGATTAGTATAATTTCATTAGTGAGTGATTCCTAAATAAAGCATTACAATTATATTCTACATAATTATTTTGAACTTAATTTTAACATTACATCCCAACATCTTGTATTTTATTTCCAAAATCATTTGAATAATAAAAATTAAATACTAAATTGTATATCAATAATTGCTTGTAGAAAATAAACTTAAATAATAATAAATCATTTAAAATCGCAAATGATCTATTTATTCATGAATTTACCATACCCATTTATGATTCTAATCAATTTTAAAAAATAATTATTAAAAGATAACTAAGATACTTATTCATATTTTTTTTGGAAAAAATAATTATTTAAAAATAAAATAAATTATTAATATTCAAAATTAATTAAATAATTTTTTTATTTTTACTTTGAACTTATCAACTTTTACTTTTAACAATAGTGAAAAATGAATGACAAATTAACTCAAAACGAAAAAATGACAAATTATGTTATGAAACCAGCTCACAAAAAGATAGAAAAGATAGTTGAACGCCTTAGAATTCGGCCTCTTCGAGGGGACAACCTCCTTTACATTACACAAATGAACAAGGCTTGGATGATACAAATGAAAAGGCCTCCTTCCTATATATAGGAGTCTAAGGGGTCATAATATAATCAGAGCTGACATAACAATAATAATGTAAGGGCACAATAATAACAATAGTGGGCTTATATGGGGCACAATAGTAATAATATGGGCACTACATGGATACATCAATATAATAAGGGGGATGTATTAATAACAATAAGGAGTTACACTAGTAGTATAGGGACGTAACAAATTCACTCAAACTAACACATGCATTATTGAGTTGAAAAGTTTCTCATGATAAAAGTGAAAGAGAAATTGATTTAAAACAAGTCTATGTTCAATAGCAACAAATTAGACAATTATACTAATTATCTTATTATTATGTTTACTACTTATATTGCTATAATCTATATTGAACTTAGGGCATAAAAATATGACATTAGGTTTAGGAGTTGAATAAATGTAACCTAGAGCATAAAAAAATTTATAATTAAACAAATGTGGTCACCATGTTTGTTTTCCATTTTTTTATGGTGTTTATTTAAAAGCGAGATGAACTTACAGAAAACATGAATTAGAAATGTTAAATGATGCAAGTAAAAATATTAAATGATGCAACCTGTGGGCGAAACTTGTGGGGGCTGCGAGGGCTGCGAAGCAATGTTGTAACATGCCCATCAATTTTTTGTCTTGATTAAACAATTTAATTTTTTATTATATTTATCTTTTACTAAAGTCAGATTGATAAGTTTTTTTTTTTTTTAAATCAATTCACGAAGTAACTTATGTGTTATCATTTTCCAAGTCTTCTTTCTGCAATTACTTACAAGTCTGTTGCATGTTTCACTATGTGTAGGGTGTTATGAAACATATATAGCAAGCATTGATAAGTGTGGCATCCTAAAGTAAAAAGTAAACAGAGTCAAATCAAATGCTTTTACAAATTCCAATGCTCGTCATCATATTTATTTCATCAGGGATCAATGTAATGGAAATTTGCGGAATTAGGTCATGCTTCAATACAGGTGCTGACAACTTCACAACGAGTATTGACACGCTTGAGGGTAAATTAAAATTATTACACAATAAGAGAGTGGAAGGAGTAAACCAATCCTAAAAAATAAAATAAAATAAAATAAAATCATTTGAAATGTGAATTTTATATAATGTGCTTTAATTTTTTGTCAAAAGCAAAAATGAATAGATAATCAATGTTAAATCAAATATGTATATCTCTGCTTGTGGCATGATAAACAAATAAAGAAGTGGATAGTTAAACTTATAATTGAACTACTTTGCGTAGTTTTTTGTTGCTTACTCGGAATGAAGTGCCATTAAATGATTCATTATACATGCTTCTCGCTTATGAATACATGGAAATTGGATGTCTAAAAGAGAATCTTCAAGGTAAGATTATCCAAATCACTATCAAAATTCTTACCATAGTTGAATCTATGTTGATTGTTAATTTATTCTTGTTTCATAACTTTGATTAAATGATTCATTATACATGCTTCTCGCTTCTGAATACATGGAAATTGGATGTCTAAAAGAGAATCTTCAAAGTAAGATTATCAAAATCACTATCAAAATTCTCACCATAGTTGAATCTACGTTGATTGTTAATTTATTCTTGTTTCATAAATTTGATTATGTAATTTATTTCCTTGCAAATCCCATAAAGACTCCCTTGAATTAGTGGATTGGAATTCAAATTGCCATAGATATGGTTGTGGCTTTGGTAGGCCTATGAAGTGCAAATCATGAGCATAGTTATTTCATTTGAACATTGCTACTTAATTTCTAACATTGTATCATTATGAGTCATTGTTTTTTCAGGTGTACCTTCATTTTTATTGAGATCCACCTTTTTGCTAGGTAAGAACATCATTGATAAGTTGATTTAATCTTACATCATAGTATTATGGATGGAAAGTAGAAGTATTACTTGTTACTATAAATAATAAAGTGGATATCCAATTTTGTCTTGCTCATGCTACGCCTTGTGATGCCAAGGATTTTGAGCCAATTAATATAATTGTCCATGGGACCCTAGGTAATTAAATCTATCTTAACATTTGATGGAGATTTTTTTGGTATATTGCAGATTCTCTTCATGTTGGTAAACTTTAATAGTTCTTATGAACATTTTCATGGTGTAATGATCTGTAAATTGTCGTGGATATTCCACTGGACAATTCGTCACAATAGATCTGATAATAATATATTAAAACTATTTTTTTTACACTATTACAGTTTATTAAACTTTATATCTGTAAATTTAACTATAATTAATACATGCATGTCATCCAAAAAAAAACAAGCCAGAACGATGGCAAGGAGAGCAGTTGAGGAGAGCATGCAGCCCTAGCTGCTACTGCTGCAACCAAAGCAAAGTAGCGTTCATTGCACCTCAGTGGCCTTTGCTGCTGAGGTCGGATCGGTAGAAAGAAGAAGGAGAGATCGCAGTTGCAGTTCTCGATAAGCAGATACTGCCTCAGATTGTAGTGGCCCTCAGCAACCTCCAGCTGCTGGGGCTTGAACAATATGGATCCACTAGGAGAGGAAGATCTTCATCCCACAGATCACCAGCAAGATTCAGAAGTAACAGAAAAAGCCTTTGCTTCCCTCATCTCTGCAATGGGTTCAGCAAAGAATAGACCATCAGTGCCAAAGTTCGTTAAAAGAATGGAAGAAATCCAAGAAATATCTCTCCCCCCAGCACTTCCAAGAAAAGCAACAGTCTCTCTCGCAGAACGAGGGTTAGTAGGGCAGTTTACTCTATTGTGGCCATCACCCAAGACTGTGCAAAAGTGGGTAGAAAGAAACTGGTCTGTAGCAATATCTGGGAAGATCTCAATAAGATTCTGTGGCAGGGGGTACTACACTTTTCATTTCGAAACCAAAGAGGATCGCGATCTGATATTTAGGGATGACCCATATTTTATGGATACAAGGGGACTGTATTTGAACAGATGGACACCGAACTTCGACCCAGAAATGGACATCCCAAATGTTGTTCCAGTATGGGTAAGAAAGCCGCATCTACCTCTCCACTGTTGGGGAGACAATTCAGTTAAAGCAATAGGAAACATAGTTGGGAAATACATAGACAGATGTGAGCCTAACGAGAACATGCATGCATGCGCCCGAATCCGCGTGGAAGTAGATCTAGGCAAAGGCCTCCCTGAAGAAATCAAAATAAAAGTGGATCAGTGGACGCATATACAACAGCTGGACTATGAGAAAATCCCTTTCAAATGCAAGGTATGTCATGAATATGGTCATTTTGCAAATAGATGTACAAAAAATAGAGAAAATGAAAATGAAAAGATTAGGGATTTGGAAAATAAATGGGAACAAGTCAAACAAAAGAAGATAGCCAATAAACAACCAGCACAGCCCGCCTCTCAGCCCTCACATTTTGTTGAAGCCCTCACCCTCTCGCCAAAAGTAACTTTAGATAATCAAAACCCCTTTGACCCTCTGCTCACGTCAAACCCCCCATCCCCTGGAGCCGCCAGATCTAGATCTAGATCTAGAACCTCGCGCTCTCCTTCTCAGCGTCCCCCTTTTCCCCAGAGACTCATTTCACCTCCCCCCCCAACCCACCCTCAATTGATAGGATATTAACCAGAAAGCAAGCGAAAGAAGCATACCCAAATGCAGAAAACCAAAAAAAAGCAGGAAGAAAGACAAATAAAGAAGTAAGGGATGAAGTAGCAGCAAAATAAATGACCCTAGAAACACAACAACCCATGGACACTTATCTAGGGAAAAGTACAAGAAATATGGAGAAAAGCCAGCACAAGGGGAAAGGAGCCCTGCATCGCCCAATAAGTAAATAATGATAATAGTCTCCTGCAACTGCAGAGGAATGGGCTCACCTATTAAGGAAAATTCAACAAGAGACATTTTGACAAATGAGAACCCAGATATAGTTATGATCCAGGAGACAAAAGTAAACAATCAAGAATCTGAAAATCTGATCAAAAAAAAAAATCAAGCAATATGAAGGGGAAGCAATTCAAGCAACTAGAGCATCAGGAGGCATATGCACAATCTGGAAAAAAGAAAGATGGGAATTAATGGGTAAGAAAGCAGGGCAACACTGGATTCTAACGGATCTGAGGAGGTTCAACACAAAAGAGGAATACAGGGTGATAACCATATATGCTCCCAACCACTATAAGGATAAAGAACAATGTTGGGCTATGATAAAGGAAGTACTACAAGAAACTCAAGATGGAAAAATAATTTTAGGAGGAGACTTAAATCTGGTCAAAAGCACAGAGGAAAAGTTTGGAGGAAACTTTCTTGCGGACCCATCCAGAAACTCTTTAGAAGGAATAATGGAACAACATAGCCTTCTGGATATTCCTCCAAACAATGGAAAATATACATGGAATAACAAGAGAGTGGGTAAAAGTAACATAAAAGAAAGACTGGACAGAATACTGATCCAAGACAACATAGCATCATTGTACAACTCTATCAAATCCAAAATCATCCACACCACAGCCTCTAATCACAAACCCATTGTAATAGCAATGGGCAGAGTGGAAAACCAAGGCCCACTCTTGTTCAGGTACAACTCAATCTGGGACAGCAGCACAAAAATCAGTGAGGTAATGAAAGCAGCATGGGCATTAAGAATATCAGGCTCACCACAATACATATGGGAGACAAAACTAAAAAATGTAAGAATCAAGCTAAAGGAGTGGGCAAGGGCAAATGAAAAAGAAAAAAAAGAAAAAAAGAGTTACAACAGAAAATGGATAGCTTGCAGGCGAAAAAAGAAAGTAAAGAAGAAAACAAGCAAGACTACGTTAAAGAGAAATAAATTTTCTGGGAGATATACAGAGAAAGCAGGAAAGAGGAGGAAGAGGCAAGAATGAAATCTAGAAACCTCTGGCTTAAGGCAGGGGATAAGAATACAACCTTTTTTCATAACAGCATGAAAGTCAGAAGAGATAGAAATCAGATAGAAAAAATACAAGTGTAAAATCAAAAAATTAAAAGAGTGGAAGAAATAAAAAAAGCAGCCCACAAGCACTTCAAAAATTTATTGTCAGCAACGGAGGAAACAGCTGAATATGAAGAAATTCTGCAGCATACAAAGAAGAAAATAAAAAAAGAACAAAACAAAGATATGTGTAAGGACCTCACGGAAGAAGAAATTGTGGAGGCCATTTGGAGCCTGCACCCGGACAAATCGCCCGGGCCTGATGGATTCACAATAACCTTTTACAGAAATCATTGGAATACAATAAGAAAGGATTTCTTAAGAATGGCAAAAAATGTTTAAAAAAAAATGGGAGACCACACAAGAGAATGTTGGGAGCAGCTCTTGAGCCCGCTGGAAGTAAGCATAGAATATGGTAAACCAATGCCAGAATTCCTCAATCTTTTGGGGAAAGCCTACCCATATGCTGCAAAGACGAAAAACACAATTATAAGAATCTGGAAATGTATCCCAATAGTCCTATGCTGGAAAATTTTGTTGACCTGGAATAGGTGCATCTTTAAAAACCAAAATCCTAGAATTAGAACAACATTATCAAAAGCATGGGGATTAACGTCAGAAATATTCAATGAAAAAGGAACTGCTCCAACAGACTTTAGCATATTGCAACAAGAAGAAAGAGAATGGCTTAACAAAGCCATAATAGATAACAATGGTAAAAAGGGATAGAGAAAAGAAAGGTCGGGGGAAAACTGGAAGTTGAGAATGAATGAGGAAGGAATTGAAAGCTAGAAAAGACAACAAAATAGATTTTGTTTGCAATTTGATGGAGCCTCCAAGAATAATCCCGGAAAGGCAAGAGCAAGTGGGATAATTTTTGACCCAAGTGGAAACAAAATTGTCACATATGAATGGGCATTGGGACAAATATCAAATAATAAGGTCGAAGCTTATAGCTTGCTCTTGGGGACAAGAATAATTAAAAAAAGAGGAATTCAAAATCCAATAATCCTAGGAGATTCAGCTATCATAATTGAGACAATAACCCGAGCCAAAAGTCCAAGCAATGAGTATATGAGAAGAATTATCAAAAGAGTAAGAAGGAATTTAGAAGCATCTGGTACAGTAACTTTTAAACATATAATGAGGTGCCATAATTAGCAAACGGACTACTATGAAAATCAAGCAGTGGAGAGGAATGAAGGAAAAGTCTGGGAAAATAATGAGGAATATCACCACTCAGTGCCTTTAAGATTAAAAGGAATATGAGAATATTAATGCATTTGGGAAAAATGGACAAAGCACGACAAATTATGGAAAAAATAAAAAAGCAAAAAAATCATAAAATAAAAAAACAAACTGCGAAAAGATATCTCAGAAAAACATGGAAAAACAAAAGAAAAAGCGAGGAAAAAAACAAGCATTGGCAGAAACAGCAACATAAATCAACAGGAATATGAGCAAGCAAAAAAATGCCCAAAAAGATAGTGGGTTATTGTTGAGATTGCAACAAGATGATGGAGCTTAGTGAAAAGAGTCACCTTCACTAAGTGGGCCCGCAGGCTATTTTTGGCGCAAGTCTATTTTTAGACTATGTCTATTTTTAGACATATGGATCATGTCTATGGATTGCAGGTTGCTGTTTATGGATGATTGATCAAGTTGGAAAAAATAGATGGACTTCTATTTTTAGACCACAGCGGAGTGACTGCTCAGTCTAAATATAGAACAGTCAAATATTATTAGCTCATAATAATATTTAGACTATAAACTTTGTCTTATTCTCTTGGAGCACTTCAGGATGATCTACGGATGTGGTACATGCAGATCCCATAAGGAAATACATGGTTACCTATGGGATGACTAATATTTGCATGCAGGACTTCAGTTAGAACTCAAGTGAGTTGAGTTTAGTGGACTGGAGGTGCAGTTGATGGAGTTGTGTTCAGTTTAGCTTTGTTAAACTGGTTGTATTTAGTGTAACTGGCAAATAGACTAGAGATGAGTTGGGTGAATTAGTTATTAATTAATTCACAAGTTATTAACTCATAATGCAACTATAGAATACATCAGTTAACTCAGTTGCATGTTCAGTTCAGCAGGGACAGGTGTTAGAGGATCAGATTGCTATCAGTTGTGACTATAGCTGTGCATGATGATTTGCACAATCAAAGTGATTGAGTATGCCAATGAGTTGGCCCACGTATTTGCCCACATTGTAGCTTGTGCTCACGTGGTTTTACCAAGTAAATACGTGGTTGCCTTGGAATCATCATCAGTTCTTGAGCAGGTATTGAGCAGCGGAGGCAGGCAAGCAGCGAAGGAGATTTGAGCCAGTGATTGATTCAGATCTGTGCTGTATTGTGTGTAACAGAGGTGGAGATACTTGTGAGAAGTATTATGTTGTGTAATGTTACATGACTCAATCATTAATATACAGATAGTTGGGGTTTTTAGCAAGATGCTTTCCTCGGGATACATACTGTGTTAATGTGTGAATGCTCTTGATGTTTTATTGTTATTGATGCCGCTATATTGATGATCAACGTAGAGGAGCTTATGTATTGTGTATGTTTTCCGCAATAGTACATGATCAGGATAATCTCTGTTGAATATGTGTTAAATTATTCAAAATTTCTACATGGTATCAGAGCTGGTTGATTTGTAGAAGAGATTTCTACAGGATATCAAGCGAGGATTGATCATCAGATCTATTATTCAGGAAGTGACTACGTTTTATTTATTCAGGCAGAGTCTGTAATCGGGCCAGGTAGCCTCTGGATTCATCCTTCTTTTGGAAGGTGAGATATCCGGTGAATGCCCATACAGTCGATCTCTGTACAAGAAATACTTCGTTCTCATGAATCTTAGATCCGAGGCGGTTGAGTTGGTTGCTGGTGGAATTCGAATTTGCAGCAGTGTTTTCTTGGCGACAACGCAGCGATTTCTTTCAACGAATTGCGATTGGAGTATGCTCTTGAGGGCAGCTCAAACTATATTGCATGGAAGGACAGGATGGAGGCAGTATTGGATGATAACGGCTGAAGGAGTTCATAGATACGGATATCCCAAAGCCTACTGATGCTACTCAAGCTGATGCTTGGCAAAAGAAGATTGCAAAATGTCGAAGGATTCTGTTGGAGGGCGTGAAGGATCACATTGTGTCCGGCCTTCATGGAAAGGCTACTCCATATTTGATGTGGAAATCATTAACAGAATTATTCCAAAGCAAGAGCGATCAGAGGAAGCTGGCGCTCAAAGATAAACTCAGAAACATCAAATGCGAGAAGGGTGACAGTATTCCCAAGTACCTCACGAAGTTCACTCAGTGTCGAGATGAACTGGGAAGTGTGGGGGTTACTGTCGATGATGAGGACTTGGTGAGCTTGGCTCTCCTTGGTCTTCCGAAGAGTTGGCCTTCCTATCAGGACTCTGTCAATGGTCGGGAGAAGTTGCCAGGATGGGAAAGACTATGGTCAGATCTTGTGGAGGAGGAGATCAGGTGGAGTACCAGGGACGGATCTTCGTCAAAGGGAGCTGATGAAGAGAATTGTGCTTTGGCTGCCAAAGCAAAGAAAGGGAAGAGCAAGAAAGGTTCTCAGTCTGGTGCGAAAGGCAAGAAGCAGGATTTGTCCAAGGTGAAGTGTTTTCACTGTCACCAGCACGGACACTATGCCACAAATTGTCCGCAGAAGAAGAAGAACAAGCAAGCTGCTGGATCTGCAGGGGGAGAGGCCTTAGCTTCTCAGTTTGAGCTTGATTTTTCATTGATCGCATGCTTGGTTTCAAGTGTGATGGGATCAGTGTGGTTCTTGGACAGTGGTGCGTCTTTTCACATGACGGGAGATAGAGATTTGTTCTCTGATCTGGAGGACAAAGATCTTGGAGTGCACATCGAGATGGGCGATGATGGTAGATACAGTGCGACCGGTATCGGTACCATTTCCTTTGAGAGGGAGTCTGGTAAACCCTTTGTATTGAAGGAAGTCATGCATGTTCCAGGATTGAAGAAGAATCTCATCTCAGTGGCGATGTTAGAAGACAAGGGGTATGATGTTGTTTTCAGCGAGGGAAAGGCCTTCCTGCGCAGGAAGACAACTGGTGAGACCCGGAAGATAGGGGTTCGAGTGAGGAACCTTTATCAGTTGCATGTAGATGGATGCGCAGCAATGGCAGGCAAGGCAGAAGGATTGGTGAGCCGGGATGATGGCGAGTTGTGGCACAGGAGATTGGTCACCTTCACCATGGAGCCTTGAAGATACTGCAACAGATCACTACAGGGCTTCCTAAAGGCACACTTGCGCAGTCAGATCAGTGCAAGGGGTGTACTTTGGGGAATTTTGTGAAAGC
>APFE031752597.1:40326-59868 GCA_000404065.3 Pinus taeda | reverse complement strand
TCAGATCTGAGCTGTATTGTGTGTAACAGAGGTGGAGATACTTGTGAGAAGTATTATGCTGTGTAATGTTACATGACTCAAACATTAATATACAGATAGTTGGGGTTTTTAGCGAGATGCTTTCCCCGGGATACATACTGTGTTAATGTGTGAATGCTCTTGATGTTTTATTGTTATTGATGCTGCTATATTGATGATCAACGTAGAGGAGCTTATGTATTCTGTATGTTTTCCACAATAGTACATGATCAGGATAATCTCTGTTGAATATGTGTTAAATTATTCAAAATTTCTACAGTTATAGAAGGGAAAAGCAGAAAAAAATTAGCACACAACTCCAAGGAATTGGAAGACAAGTTGTCAAATCAGAAGCACCCACAATAAAGCAGTCAGCAGGGAGGAGCGATCTATAAGCCAGCGTTGCCCAAAGGAACCCTCAAGTCTTCACGCAGGAAGCCCAGCTCAATTTAAGCAGGCCCCCATGTGGACTGAAGAACAACATCATTCTTGTTACTTTTCAATCCCTTCTGAGCTCTCAGGTCATCAAATACCAGCTACAACGATTCAGGTGGCAGCTTTAGGCAAAGAAACCCAACGCTCTAGGCCCTGGAAAGGCCATCATCCCCTCGCAGCATCTTCAGGCTTCCTCACGCTGGTCGGAAAGTTTTGTCAGCGCTCCTCTCATTTCCAGCTAATCCTTCCCCCTCTGCATATTAATCCACAGAACCAACGTTTATGCTCGCAGCCAATCATTGAGTTGCTGCATTTCTCCCCACGCCTTCGCTCAAATGCGTTTCCACATCCTCTCTACCAGCTGCCCACCCGTCCTCCACTGAACTTATCTCATCTCTCCCAATCCATAATGCTGAGCATCATATTCCTCTCTCATCTCCTCTCATACACAGGCCTTTAATAAAAAAAGTTTTTTCTCTCTCAGAGGCTTTAGCCACAGCTCATAAAAAAATCTTCAATAGAGCCCATGAGAATGAAGTAAGGATGGAGCAAGGAAGTGCACGTAGCTGTTGCCATTATGATACATTTGTTGTACTTGATGGCAACCCACACATCTCCGATGATAAATTATAGTACAACAATGTTATTTTCTGGTTCCGCAGGTGCACAGATCAAAAGATGCGGTCTTCGACAGGTTGCGCAGGAAAACCTTTGAAAAGGTGCGGAGATGTTCGCAGGTCTTCCGCACAACAGGTGCGAACCTAAAATGCACGGATTTTCATGCAGAGAAAAACGTGCATCTTATGTTTGGTCCATGGTATTTAGTTCGACGTTTTTGATCCTATGGTTTTGGTCCGTGGTTTTGGCATCTAAAATATTAAACCCAGGTTTTGGATCCCTTATATTGGTTTTCTATGGTTTTGATCCATGGTTTGAGTAAGGGCTTGCCTATAAAAAGGAAAGGAGATCATTTGGCTAACTACTAAAATATTGAATATCTTAAGGTCTGAAATTTTGGGTGATCGATTTGAAAAGCTAGATCTAGATAAAAGAGAAATCTGTAAATTGTAAGGCAGATCTATTGATAGGTCGTGATCTCTTTGGCGCATGTTTAGATCTGTGGATCTGACAGTCTGTGGCACATTGGAGGACTGAGAATTTGGCTTTATACAGAGGTCCGTAGGTGATCCACAGCACAGGTGCGGAGAAACGCAGCGTAAAAGAAGGCGTAGGTATGGAGGAACGCAGCGCAGCAGAAGGTACAAGTGCAGAGGTGCACAGTTGAATCAGTGGAGCAGGTGCGGAGATGCGCAGTCTCTTCATGGCAGAAGTGCGGATATCCGTAGGTTTCCTTCGGTGAAGTTGCGAACCTTTTCTTGAAATATATATTAGTTGTATTTTACCTGTTTCTACAGAGATCTGGGTTTAAATTGGTGGCTAGTTACTGGTGATATTTTCTGGTTACTGCATTCTGAGAAGTTAAAGGAGATTGGGTAATGCACATGTACTTGATGTTTTGGATCCAGTTTGAAAATTTATGAAACGTGGTCCCTGGAAGAAAGAGAAGGTAGTAGCCTTCTGTAGGTCAGCACCTACGTACTAGTATCTTAGCTAGTACAAGAGCTAAGGGGGTTGTAGCTCCCTTCCAGGAGAAGCTGGAAAACGAGAGAGGGTTGTAGCTCTCTACAGGTTGTAGCCTGCATACTGGGAAAGGACTGCACCAGTACAAAATCATTGTAAAAGAAGTTTCTAAATGAAAGAAGATAGAGACATATTGCAGCAGGTGGTTTTCACCCACATTAGGTTTCCACCTTATATCTGGTGTTCTTTGGTGTGATTATCTCTTTTTCCTGTTCTTGCTCATTATTATATGGTACTGACATACAAACTAATGATCAATATCTGAAGAATAAATTAAAGTATAAATCTGGAAGATAGATTGAAAAGAATTTGATAATACTGATTCACCCCCCCTCTTAGTATTATTTCCAACAATAGCCACAACAATGCAAAAGGAAAAAGCAGTCAGACGGAGTCTCACCAAATTAAGAAGGCAGCTAGGAATGAAGCATGTAAAGGAAACAAAGTAATGATAAATTGGCTACAACAGTCTCTTAAGGACTTAAGAAATGAGATGAGAATGGAGTCTAGCATACAGAAGCAAAATATGGCAGCACAATTCCATGAGATAAAGGAACTGAAAATTAAGTGCAAGAAGCTACAGGAAGCAGTGAATTATTATGGGAACAACAACAATGAAGGAGAAAATTCACTCAACAACAACAACAAAATTGATGCAATCCAAGAACACTCAGTAAATAAGCCATAATCTTATTGGGAACTTATGCTATGTAAATTCGCTTTTTTAGTAGGTCAATTCGTCTCACAATATTCTAGAATAAATAAAAGAATATATGAATTATGTGGAAATTAAGCATAGGAGAAGGGATTGTGTTTCCGTTTCGTTGCTTGATCTGCCATTACAAAAAGATGATTGTAAATGGAGCTTGCTCTAAAACCCTTTTTTGAAATATATCTCATAACCGATCTTGTCAAAAAAAAAAAAAAAAATACATGCAAGTGAATCAAAATTATGCAGAAAAGTAGATAACGAAAAAAATAACCTCAAACACACACACACATAAGACACAAGATATGCTTTGGGAAACCCTTTCAGAAGAAAACCCAGTTGGAAGGTGAGGTCACTTCACTCTCTTTCTCTGTCTGGAAATATGTACAAGTACAAAGAAGTAATGCTTGTAGCCTATGGGCTGCTACCTGCACATCCGTGCTCTACCTCATATCTCTCTTGACTATCTTTGCTCATCTATGGAACAAAATGCTCTTGAAAGAATGGAATGCATCTTCCTCCTAGTGGCCCAGTTATAACACTATCTGATAGACTACTAGTGGTTAAGTTTAACTATATCAACTCTTAATTAGAGTTAAAATATAGGTTCTTCTAGAGTGTTTTACATCAAAACACATCGCTAGCCCCTTTTCCATGAATAATGGGGGTTGATGCAACATCCTCTTGAATTATAGGTGTGAAAACAAGAAGGTCAAATTCTGAGTGGCATAACTTCTGCATACAGACTCAGATTGACGTACTTCTTGCATCGTTGGAAAGATCTTTGTGTGTAGAACAACATGAAAAAGTGTTATGATTAGGTGGAAAATTCCCCCCCCCAAAAAAGTCATTTGGTGCCTCAAAAATATCCCGAAAGTTTAGACCCCGTTTTGCCAAACTAGGTCCCATTGGTAAAAATGGTCTCATGAGCTGATACCTCCACTTTTTCCACTTGAATGCATCGAGATGGATGAAAAATAATATACTGATCCAATCTAGATCATGTAGGGTACATGAAGCCATAATACCTTATTGATCAATAACTAATATGAAGGGGTGATGCATATAGTTGTGATGAGTTCTTCTTTAAAGAATCATTGCCATCAGGAAATTCTAGAAGAAGAAAAAAAACATAACATAATGGGCTCAAATAGGGTAGACTTTAATTCAAAAACAATATATTATTATAAACAACTTCAAAGTGTTGTTGATTTTCTAAGAATGTGTACTTAGAGGGAGGGTAAATCAAGCTTTCTATAAGGTGGTTTCTTCTTGTATGATAGACTAGACATAATCTATTCTAACTTGACATTGATAACTCTAGAGGAAGATGAAGATGGAAACATTATTTTTAAGAGCATGAGTATCGGGGCCTACAAAAAAATCATTTGTGAATGGAAACAACTTTAGTGGTAAGCTAAGCTGTGTATAGTCTTCTCAAGAGTATTTAATGTCTTATTGCAACAAATGTTTCCTCCTTAAATCCACTACTCCCAACTCATAGTGAAAGCGTGACAAGTTCTAGTAATTTCTAAATTCAACTTGCTTCACACTGCCAAAAGATCAACATTACAAGATTTATGTGCACTATTTTTTCATCTTTGTTTTCGTGTCTATAAATATTTGTCATTTTCCTACAATATTATTTGGAATTTCACATGCCATAATATGATTCTTGGAATGAAGTTCGAGTAATCTTGTATGTTATAATTACGAAAAAGATTTGTGATTCTATGTAATGAAAGTTATAGTGATTTTAATATGTAAGTAATGTTTACCTGTATTTGGGTAGAATCAAAAGAAGGGAAGGAAGGGGGTGTGAGGGGGGAGTACAGGTTTGCGTCCTAGGGATTCTTTGATCACCCCTCATCTCTTGTCTCCTATGCTGGTAGCAAAATGTCAGAGTTTTTTAGCACCTTGAATCTTTCAGTGACCTCGATATTCCTTTGGATGTCATGGATGTTCATTTTTGGCTATCCACCTTTTCTTCCTTCTTTGACGCACATATTTCCTTTAGCTTGGTTCGAAGTCGGGTCTCGATCCCTAGAAGGTCGCTTCTGCACGTTTTTCTGGTAAGTTTTGGTGGACAGGTGGAACTTGGGATGATTTGAAATTATGAAGGGAGCAAAATGAAATACAAACTTAAAACTAAAATACAAAGATATAGTGAAACTTGACTTCAGTTAATAAATGGAAATGTTGGAATTTTATACATGTAAAATGAAAGCGAACAATCTTGAACAATGGTAGCTTATCTCTGAGAAGGGATCTAACAGCTACGTGCCTTCCTGAACTATGTTACAACCAATATAGATATTCAAACCTCTTTTTAGAATGCAAAACTCGAAAAAAAGATTACATTTCAAGAGATTTAATCCCTTTTAGTTCTTGATAAATCCATGATTAAGATGGATCTACAATGGTTCTCTCTCTAAAAATTATATATAATATATATATATATATATATATATATATATATATATATATATATATATATATATATATATATATATATTAGTTTGTTGTTTAAATTGTATTTTTGAATATTTAAATTGAATAAAATACACATAACTAAATTATTTTACTTTTAATTACTTTTTTCTTTTGAGCATTGAAATATTTTAGGGTTAACATAATGTGTGTGTGTAAATTTGATATAAAATTATATTATTTAACATAGACATCGAAATATTTTATTTATAACTCCAAAAGTGAAAATGAAACATTTTTACCATGTATCTTTCATACTAGGTTTTAATATTAACAACGAACCAAATGAGCATAATGAGAATGAAATTATTGATGTTTTATAATGCTTTTAATTAAAACTAACCAAATATGTATAATAACTGACATTATTTTTTTATTTTGAGTAATTTTTTAAAGGGACATGTGTCAACTCCACATTGAGCATGAACTGAATTACACAACACCCTCATGTTGGGCTATAAATGCGCCCCTCGATGTAATGAGGCTCGCAGGTCTTTTTATTATGAAGAAACAATGAAAAACCCTAAACATCCAAAAACCTAACCCTAGGAAATGAAGTGCCAAAGGCTTATGGGCCCCGATGGGGTAAGTTGGAATGTCAACTTCTCAGGGTCGTAACTTTGGCATACGATCTTTGTTCGACATGCACGATAGCCCATTGGAAAGGTTTGTATGAGGAGTTCAATTTTTGATTATTGATGGCAATCTACAATTGTTGTTGGGCCATTTCCCCAAAAAACATCATTTAGGGCCTCAAAATGGCTCTAGAAGTTCAAGACCTGAAAACTACCAAAATAGAATAAATGTGTTGTGAGCTAGTGGAATAGGTGGGGGGGCATCAATATCCACCTAGATCATGGGATTAGCTGGATATCTCCTTTAATCACCCCTGATAAAGTTGGATTCAGTGGATTTCGAGTTGGACAACCCCTATACATAAGGAATATTTACATCAGAATCATAATTTCTCCACAAGGTACAACAATTGTTGGATTGACCTATGGACGTGGAGACCTCCATTAAAAAGATGATGGTAATAGTTGATGTTAATAATGGATTTATTTGTACCGCACTATATTTACTTCCAAAAGGTGACGTTTTCGTTGTAGACAAGGAGCCTCCTCCCATTACCCCGTTGATTGCAACATCCTCATGCTCTATGGATATCAAGGCCAGAAGGTCTCTAATTATGGGCATCTGTGAAGAGATTTCCCTTAATGACATCCTTGTTATGTTGAAAAAGTTCATGGTTGGAAGGTTCATGAGGAAGATTATTAGGTTAAATTTGAAATATTCTTGGTTGGGGTCACAATGGAAGCCTATTCTTAGATATGTCTTGATATATCATCTCCTTATCTATGGGTGGTTCATGACGATCTTTGCGAGACAAGAGAATGTTTTAAAAATCTTGGCTACAGATTGTAATTTGGGAAGGTCATGATTGGTGCTCCAGTGTTGGAGATTGGATTTCGATCCAACACGGACTCTAATGTCGACACATAAGATATGGGTAATACTTCCTGGATTACCACTCCATTTCTAGTCTTGAGAATATTTAACCAGAATTGGAAATTTGATGGTACATTTTGTCTACTTGGAGGAGGGTTCTTTAACTAAGCAAGACCAAAGATGTGATTGGATAATTATAGAGGCAGATTTACATGAGGGGTTAGTTGGAAAATTCGAGTTGCATTATCAAGGGCATAGTTGGATGCAGCAAGTCTACTATTGCAAGTTCTCATTTTGCTACTTCAAATGTAAGAGGATTGGTTATACAATTATGCAGTGCAGAAAGTCTAGCAGGTGAAAATTACCTCCAAACAAGACATGGGTGCACAAAATATCAAAGGATTTGCAAAATCTTAAGGGAAGCACTCCTGCTCTTGACTCGAAGCTCGCAGAAGCAATTGCACCACATAGTAAGGAATCTCCGAAGAAGGTTGAAGCGAAAATGACTAGTTTATTATCCAAATCACCTTCTCTACTCAAGAATCCCTTATTGAATGAAGATGTATCATTTCAATATCCACTTGTTTTGTCGTTAATTTAGGCTCTCGGTCAGTTCTTCTAGGGCATCCTTCTCCCAATTCCCTTGCCTCCAAGCTTTTTTCCATACCACAGATAAGGTTCCTAGAAGTTCCTATAAATCCTTCGTCCACTCCTTTGGTTCCTTATCTAGACTATGTTTATGGGGATTCTACACAATATCAAAGCCTTTCTCTGTCTCCTTTCAAAATTTCATTGGAAGGTCATAAGACATATGCTCTTATATCAAGGTCCAAGTATTCTCTATATGTGACTTATGGAGGGGGTTTGAGAGTAGACTCTCCCTATCCCAACCATGTTGATTGAAAATTCAATTTATCAACGGCTTAAAGGAAGGAAAGGGAAGAAATTAGACTTGGGAGGTAAAACACCATTTACGGGGTACTTAGAATGAAGGTCACCCCTTAAGGGGTGCAAAGATTATTCTTCTTTATTTCGATCTTTCGGGCTTTGGGGGTGCCCCAAAAAAATTAGCCCTCAAGTGAATAATGTGTTGCATCAATATGGAAATAATAATGTTACTATAGAAGATGACAACACGTCAAAATGCGCAGTCAATTTTGAGTTCATTCTTGAAAGGATGGTCCTCTATGCCATAGGCGTAGATTGCTGATTGGGGGCCCTTATCACTGCTTGGATCCCCTCTCTTGAGGTTGTTTCTTCTTCCACACACCCTAGAGAAATTTATGTCAAGTTGGAAGTAAAAAAGTTTGACGAGGTTTAGCAATTCCTCAACATCTATGGCCATTACTATGACAAGAGAATTTTATGGGAAAACCTGTGTGAATTCAGAGTGTTATCAAGAACTCCCACTGTCCTAGGTGGGTACCTTAATTTCACCATTGCTATACTAGAAGTATGGGGGACCAACCTATTTTCTGACCCATTAGAGGATTTCTTTTGTCATCTTCTCGAATCTACAAGTATGGTGGATATATGTCTTACTAAACATATCCCTACTTGGAGGAATATGAGATATAGCATAAACATTGTATCAAATAGACTTGATAGATTTCTTGTTTTAGAATCCATATTGGCATCAAAAATAATGAAGTGGATGGGATATCAGACCACTGCCCAACTCTTCTCAGGATTGATGATCAAGAAGATAAGCCACCATCTCCCTTCAAGTTTAATAAATCCTAGTTGTTAGAATTTGATTTTCAAGAGCTAGTAGAAGAAAACTAGATTCACCTAACATGAGGATGCATATTCTTCCTATATCAATCAATTCACTAACAATCTAAGGATTTAAAAAAACAAAAGTAAGCCTTGGGAAAAAAGTTTAAGGGGGAAACAAGAAGCAACATTGAAAGAAATTGAATCCAAAATTGAAAACATCTTTTATCAAATGTGTCAGGTGTCTTATCTATGGAGTTGTTGGATATGTTGAGGTCCCCTGAAGTCCAAAAGCGTGAACTCTTTGCCTAGGAGGAAAAATTATGGAGGCAAAAAAGCAGAGCCATTTAGATTCGGGAAGGCAATTCCAACACTAAATTCTTTCATCAATTTGCAAATTTGAGGAAGAACATTAATATCATTTGGAAAATTGAGGACGAAAATGTTATCCTAGTTAGGTCTTTCAAGGATAAGGCAAAAGCAGGCGTACAACATTTTAAAATTCTCTTCTTAGAACCTCTAGGATACCCTATTATGGAAACACTACAAACTCTCAACCTTTTTCCAAGAATGATATCTCATGAAATGAACAACTCGTTAACTAAAGAGTTGACTGAATCCAAAACCTTAAGGGCATTATCATTAGTGCTGAAAGGGAAATGTCTAGGACCACACAATTTCACAGTATAATTTTACATGGGTTTTTATGAACTTTTCAAGTGAGATATCTTAAATGTTGTTAAGGAATCACAATATAGGAGTTGCATGAATGGAGCAATGAATTCCACCTTCATATGTCTAATCCCAAATAAATAGGAGATGATGTAATTTAGCAATTTTAGACCTATCTCATGTTATAATGAAATATATAAGTTGGTGACCAAAATCATTTCTCTGAGGTTAAAGCCAATTCTAAGTGCCATTATCTCAAAAGAACATAGTGGATTTCTTCAATATTGACAAATCCATGATGTTGTTGTGTTGGCTCATGAAACTTTACAGTCGACAAAAAATCTAAAAATTCCATCCATAACCATGAAGATTGATTTGCCAAAGGAATATGATTGTGTAAGTTGGACCTTTTTACATTTATGCTTGATTCAATTGGAGATGGACATCAAGGTTTTAAAATGAATAATGGTGTGCATATCCAAAGTCAATTTTGCAATGATAATTAATGGAAGTCCTTCTCCCTTCTTCAAGGCCTCCCAAGGCCTCAAATAAGGATGCCCACTATCTTCGGTTTTGTTTTTGCTAGTTGTAGAGACAATAAGAAAATTGGTCCAAAAGGGGATTGTTCCACGACATATAAAAGGTATAAGGATTTAAAGTCATGTTTGCATCTCACACCTATTATTTGTTGACAACATCTTTATCTTTGTTTTTGGAACCAATCCCTACATTCGTGGTTTGAAACACATCCTTGAAAGATTTGAGCTAGCAACTGGTATGAAAATCAATGTGGACAAATCACTAATTTCAGTATCAAATCTTCCCATCATAGTGAAAAACTATCTTTCAAAGTCCTTCTCTTTTTAGGTTAAGGACTTTGAGGAGGGATTCAAATATTTGGGCTTACATTTGAAGCAAATTTCATGTTGAGTGGTTATTGGGAACTAAATCATCAAGAATATTCAGGTTGGGATTTTAGTGTTGTTGTCTAGAGGACGGTGCTTGATATTAATAAAATGAGTTCTAGAAGGCATTCCTATTTACTAGGCATCCATCGTTTTAATTCCAAAAGGTATTTTGTCAAAAATTAGGAAATTATGTTTTAGATTCTTGTGGTCGGGAAGCCATAATACTAAGGGTGTCCCTTTGGTAAAATGGACAACAATCGCCCAACCAAAACTTCTAGGAGGATGGGGGCTCAAAAATCTTGACTTGTTCATTGACTCCTTAGTTGCAAACAACTTATGGAGATTACTGAACAACCACTCACTGTGGGGCATGTCGATGAAAGGAAAATATTTCGAGTGGAATTCAATTATAGAATGGATCAAGTGTCCTAGAAAAATGTTTCCCAAAGCTTTAGCTATTTAGAAATCTCTTTCCAGGGCTTTCCCCATCATAGGTGAATGGATTGCATAGAAAATCATAGACAATATGTGTATAAGAATTGGACAGGATCCATGGGTAGGAGCAGGGGATTCCTATAGGCTTTCTAAGAACCTTCTTATATCCTTTCATTTAGTTGGAATGTTTAGTTTAGCAAATGCTTATGTTAGACATACACCAGATTGCGGTTTGACGCTGGAAATCTCCCACAATCTTGGAATTGGTCAATCTAGAGCCAAAAGAGTGGAAGTATTTTATTGGTTTATTGGTGTTGGTCAAGACTAAACTATCCAACATGTCTAAGGACCAACTTAGCTAGTCCAAAATCAACACTCAGTTGTCTTCATGGCAAAAATCAGGCTATCAGTCTGTGATGGAGGCCACCATGAATGTACAGGTAGCATGGTGGTGGAGCTACATTTGGAAGTCTCTCGGTCCATTAAAACATAAACTGGATCTCTGGCTAGCTATCTCAAATAAGCTCTTCACTTGGGATGTTAGCATCTAACATGGTTTGATCAATCTAAGCTAGTGCCCATTGTGCAAATCTAGGTTGGAGACAATATCTCATATTTTCATTGATTGTTCCTTTACACGAAAAGTTTGGTTCTTGGCTAAAAACATATTTAATCCCTCTTTTACCAAGTGGAATAAAACTTCATTAATGGACTGTGTTTTGGAACAGGAGAATGATAAATCAGTTAAGGAACATCTTATCTTCCTCACAAGTTCTATACACTCTGTGGAATGGGAACAAAACTATGCTATTTTCCAGGAGAAATTCATCCCCATTGAAATAGTAGTGGGGTTCATTGATTCATCAATTTAACTTTTCAATGTTAATCCAAAAAATAAAAAATAAAAACAAAGGATCCCCATTATGCCACAAATGATCGATGAAATTCCATGAGGTTTCTTCGATGGAGTTGGCCACGAACAACCTCCTATAAGCAGCGCAACCACTGCAATTTATAACAACAAATGTCACTTTTATCATATATGTTTTTCTCCTAGTAGAGGCACAAACTCCAAAGCTGATTTTGCAGCCCTATGGCTCTCTTATATTTATGCAAATTTTATAACATCAAGAAATTGCAAATTTTTGGAGGTTCTAAATTAGTCATAGACTAGACAAATGGAAAGATAGAAATGGTATCCCCTCACTTAGACATTATTATACTGGAAATCAAGAAAGTTTGAGCAAATTGGAATGATATGAAGCAAAACACATATATGGAGAATTAAAAATCCTAGTTGATCATATGTCTAAGGAAGTTTTAAGAATCTAAATAGGGACTGTAGAGATCACATAATTCTTGGATGAGCAAGCCTTGGAGAATGTGATCACCCAATTTTAGGACATGAGCTAAGCTAGTTTGTTGTTTTGCAATTTTTTTTGTGGACAAAATGTTTTATTACTAATGTGTTATGATATTATGTGGAGAGACCTCTCGAGGGTCCTCACAATGTATATTTTTTTATTGAAGAAAATATAAGTTTTTTTTTTTTTTTTAGAAAAAAGTTCAAATTTATAGTTACAAATTCTAATAATATGATACATGGCTTTTAGAAATGTCATTTGATATACTAACATAATCTTGTTGATTGTTGCCCCTTTTTCCTTATTATTATCCCTGCCGCAAGGTAGGATATTATGCATTTGATCAAGGCATAGACCTTAAATTAAAATCAATTTGACTAAAAATTAAACGATGATTGCTAATGTTAACATTATACGAAAGATTTATTTATTTATTTTTTTATTTTTTTATTTTTTTTAAATGTGATTGGTTAATCAAATTGAGTTCTTATTATGTAATGATTCTTTGGCCGCCATTGAAAATTTTCTTGGTTCATTAGTGCATAAATGTGAATGTGCCAAGTGCAAGCACCTTGAGGAACGAGACAAAATATCATACATGTAACTGAGCTTTGGAATTTAGCCATTGGCTACATATTACTCCAACATAGTAATCAAACAAAAGATATTTATAACAACCATCAATGGACAGATCAAACAATATAATGTGTGCATGCTTGAGGAGGATGTCAATATATATTTACTTATCTATTTTTACTTTTATTAGAATTAAAAAAATGCTTTGTATTGACACCTTGTTTTTTTAATATTTGATTTTATTATATAGTTTTACTAAAAATATATATAACATAATAGATATACTTCATTTCTATATTATATTATATTATTTGTATTTATATTAAATTGATAAATGTATATAATAATTAAAATTTTAGAATTTGTCTTTAATTATTAAATTAATAAGCGATATAATGAATTTAATAGAATATATATATATATATATATATATAATATATATATATATATATAATAAATTACCTATATAAGATCCAATAATGGAATTAAGCAAAGTCTTTCGGTAGAAATACAACATTAGATAATTTTTGGCGAACCAACGAGTGTGGTTCATCAATATTTTTTTTTTTTTTTTACAAATTCCATTTAAATAATTTAATTTTGGATAAACAATCTAATTTCTTTTAAAAAATATAAAGTTGAATAATTTTTAAATTTTTTATTTTATTTTTTTTATATAAAAATTATTGAGATGTTCTTAAATTAGAAATAATATTTAGGAAAATTATTTTATAACTTTAAATATTTTGACAAGTGTTCGGCTGTCGCTAGCTGAAACAAGGAAAATTGCAATCAATTGGAATAAACAAATTGATGAAATTACCTAATGTTACTAAATGGTCATCCTATTGATTATTAAACAAGTGCTACATAGTAATTAATATATTACTAATAATATATAATAATATATATATATATATAATATATATATATAATTTACAGAAACTGTTAGTTTGGCATATTGATTCTCGATAGAAATGCCTCATTTCAGGTTACATAGAAATAGACAGAGCTCAGATTTCTCCTCGGGCAGGAACCAAATGGCTTCCCCCCTAGTGAGCCTCTGAATTTTGGAAACTATATTACGAGTGATCTTCTCTATCTTTCCTAATTTACAGATACAAACAAACTGCTCCAATAAAAGACAGTAAAACATTTTAAACAAATAGTTAAGGGATGGGATCCCAGCCTTCGTCTCCGTCTCTTAGAAGGGCTTCGGGAGGGAGGAGAACCGCTTTGTTGGCTTCAGCATCAACTTCTTTATTGTTGTCTCTCTTTACATGAAAAAATTCCAGACTCTGAAAGGAATTTATCAGCGATCTAATTCTGCTCATCAATCTTGATAACCTTAAATTTGAAGGAGAAGATTTGTCCACAATGGCCTTTATAATAGACTGGGAGTCCCCAAATACGATTGCCACTTTGATACCCAGAGAAATGAGTTACTTGAGACCCTGGAGAAGAGCTAGAGCTTCGGTTTGAATGCTGGTATTGAAGCCCACTCCCCAGGTGTATCTAAATCAAGTTCTGCCCTCTACACTTTTGACTACTTCACCTGCACCGGATATACCAGGATTACCTTTTGCTACCCCATAAAAAAAGAGGGCGTTTCTTGCCTTCTTAATGCAAAACTCAAAGAATTCTGCAGCATCAAGGCGAATTTGCCATTTGTTTTTAGGAGAGGGATGCCTGACAATATCAGTGAAATGGAGATCAAGAGAAGTGCCCCATACAGCTTCCTGTCCACTTAGATCTGCCCCATCAAGCTGATCTCCCAGACAGTCTTTTAGGTGGCTTTTGATTTTTACCCAGATAATCTTGAGATCACTCTTCTTGTCTATGAATATCCTTTGATTTCTTTCCAGCCAAATATGCCAACAGATTAATTTGGGAAGGGCGAGCCAAGCTTCTTTGATGTGAGCGTTCTGAGGAGTGCCACTCGGGTACCTTAACTTCCAGATTGAAAACAAACCAGAGCAGCGATTAGGGAGGGCAAAGTCTACGCTCCATGGCCTTAAGGCTTCTTTCCATAGTTCGGTAGAAAACTTATAGCGGAGCATTAGATGGGAGGCGTTTTCTTCATCGTCCCCACATAGCGAGCAGCGGGATGGCCCCATGTACCCTCTTTTCTGAAGCCTGTCGTCAGTCAAGATTCTCTGGTGACAAAGGAGCCATCAGAATGAGTTTATTTTCGGGATTGTTGTCTAAGACCAAATTCCTTGCCAAGGCTTCGGATCAGGGGGAACGTGAGGTTGCAGAGAGATTTTTTTATAGCCTTGCGCGACAGAGTAGCGCCCAGGGGTCGGGCCCCATCCCCGGGTGTCAGATTTCCTATTTTTCATTGGAGCTTTGCCTGATAAGAGGGATAGGAAGTTGGTGTAGTCTCTGGATAGGTTTTGGGGCACCTCAAGTTTTACCCAACTTTGCCAATTGCCGTTCTCCCAGTGTGATATGTCCCACAAAGTTTTAAGACCCGCTCTTTCCATCCAATCTCTCAACTAAACCAGGGAGCGATCTTCAGATATGGGATCACTACCCATGACATGGTCATCCCAGATTTTGATGTGCCTGCCATTGCCAGTGATCCAATGTGCATGAAGGTTGATTAAGGAGGAAGCTTTGGCGCACAATTTATGGATCATCATTCCGGATATTGATTTGGGATTGTCCAGACATCGTGTTATCTGCCCGCGGAAGTATTTTTTCCACAACACAAGCTGAGCCCAACCCAGATTTGGGGCAATTATCCTCCATAGTAGTTTTGCACCCAATGCGATATTTTGCTTACTAATGTTCTTGAGATTCAAGCCCCTTCCATTCTGGGCAAGGAGATTGTGTCCCAGTTTAATAGAGGTATTTTTTTCTCATTTGCTTTGCCACCTTTCCAGAAGAAATTCCTTATATAATCCTCCATTTTGCTCATGATGCCAATAGGGACCATCATGACTTCAGATTGGTATATGGGTACGATATTCAAGACAGCTTTGACAAGTACTGTCTTGCCAACCAGATTGAGCCAATTGAAGCCCCAGGAATGGATTTTGAACTTAAATTTTTCCAACAGAGGCAACCAGTCTCTGCTGAGGGCCCTTTTTTGGAAAACAAGGAGCCCCAAATACTTGAAAGATGACCATTCAGAGGAGGATGCGAAGCCGAAACAGCTGGAGATAGCTTGGAGCGATCTGGCATTAGAATTCCAACAGTAGATGTGACATTTGCCTTTGTTAAGGCTGCTTCCAGAGTCTTCACAGTAATCATCCACCACATCTTTGAAGTTTTTAATTGTGGACAAGGAGGTTGCACCCAGCAAAAGGGAGTCATCTGCAAAGAGCACATAGTTTATGTTTTTGACAACTCTTGCGATGTTCAATCCCATTATTTCTTGATCAGCCTGCTTTTTATTTAGGAGGAAGCTGAGAACTGAAGCTTGGAGGACAAAGAGCAAGGGGGAGAGAGGGCACCCTTGTCTCAGCCCTCTAGAGGCTTTGAAGAAGTCGGTAGCCCTCCCATTCACCAAAGGGGCAATCTAGGGCTCACTAATACAAGCCTTGATCCAGTTTATAAATTTGAGGCCAAAACCAAATTTGTGAAGGACATCGAATAGAAATCTGTGTCTCACCCTGTCGAAAGCGCTGTCAAGATCTAGCTTGATAACCATTCCTTTCTCTTTCCAGTTCAAGCTTGAGAGGATCGCCTCTTGGACCAGGATAAAATTGTCCACAATCTGCCTTCCCTGAATAAAACCTCCTTGGTTCTCAGGAATAATGTCTGGAAGGATGGTTTTCAGTCTGTTTGCGATCACTTTTGTTATAAGGTTGTAGCCTATATTGCAAAGGGAAATAGGACGAAATCTGGTGAAGGTATTGGCGCCTTTTTCTTTGGGAATAAGGGCCAGGAAAGCCAAGTTGGTGCTTCCCCCAATTTTCTGACAAGCTTGAGATTTCTGGACCATTCTGGATAAGTATTTTTCCACAATCTGCCAACAGTTCTGCAAGAATCTGGCAGTAAAGCCATCTGGGCTCGGGGCCTTATCTGGCTCCATTGCAAAGAGGGCAGTTTTTATTTCATTGTTAGTGACTTCTACTTCCAAAACCTGATTCTTTCTGGTATTAATTAGAGAGGGCACCTCGTTCACTAAAGTTGATGTGTGCCCCAGGCCCTCTTTTTCACTATATAAATTTTTGAAGTGGAGGAAAGCAACATTTTTTATACTTTGTATGTCTCTGTGATTAATGTTCTCTTCCTTGATTTCTGAGATCGAGTTGAAACTTTTCCGGGCTTGGGCTTGCTTGTGGAAGAAGGAAGAGTTCCTATCTCCAGCCTTGAGCCAAATCCTGCAAGATTTAACCCTCCAATACTCTTCCTTGGCCAGACTTGCCTTGAGAAATTTTTTTCTGAAGTTCAGCTTCCTTATCTAGGCTTTCTTTTGTGATCTCTTCATTTTCCGATTTCAGATGATGGATCTCAAGACATTCTTGGATCTTTTTCCTTTCCACTACTGGGTTGGGAAGGGATTTTACCCAAGATTTCAACGCAACTTTTACTCTCCTGAGCTTTTCCTCCCAAACAAAGAAGGCAGAGCCATTGACTGGTTGCTTCCAAGTGTCTTTTACTAATTGCATAAAGGGTTGTTCCTTAACCCAAAGGGGACTGAATTTAAAAGGGATAGGACCTTGATCCATATGAGCCAGAAGATCAAGTTTAATGGGTCTGTGATTGGAGACACTACAAGGGAGAATATGCATTCTAGATTCTAATCCAAGAAGAAGGAAAGTACTTTGAACAAAAAAACGATCTAACCTTGCAGCGATGTGGCCCCGGTCTGAGTCTTTTGTTGGACCAAGTGTACTTGCCCGACGAAGGTTTTATATCGTTCAAGTCCCAGTCCTAAAGCAGGTCCTCAACCCATTCTCACGCCGGATCCCTTACAACGCTTCCTCCACGCTTTTCAGCCAGAGAAAGGGTAAGATTAAGGTCCCTTGCAATGATGATATTCGCTAAATCTTTCGAATCTACCATGCTTCTAATGGATTCCCAACAGATCTTTTTCTCACCAGTGCTGACTGGAGCATACACATTGAAGAGATAGAGAGTCTTATCTGAGTCGACGTGTTGCAGCGTAGAGAGCAACCAATGGGTGTTGGCGACCTCTTTGATCTTTGAAAACTTGTTTGTGTTCCAGAGGGTGCCCAGGCCTCCTGAGGCACCACGAGCTAAAACAACATGCCCTTCACTTCTCTTCCACAGTTTTGTGGTGATATGGAGAAAGGCCTTATCCTCCATTTTAGTCTCCTGGATTAGGAGTATATCAGGGGATTCAGTTCTTATCAGCCTTTTGGCGGCTTCTTCTTTTATTCTACTCCCCATACCCCTACAGTTCCAGGAGACAATCTTCATCACTTGATTTTTGAATGGAGAGCTCCTTTAGAGCTCTAGGGCTGGTTTTTGGTCATCTTCGGAGTTTTTGCCAAGAGTTTCTCAAGGGTTGGTTGGCTTCCTTGGAGTTTGTCTTTATAAGTCTCCTGTTCTCTTTTTTCACGGGCAAATTTTCGCCCTCTCAATGATCTTCTAGCCGAGGTTTGCGAATCCCCTATTTCACCTTCTTCTTCTGATTCCTTTGATCCTTGCACTTCCTCAACCTCTTCTGTGGGTATCTCTTTCGGTCTGTCTGCATTGCTTTCAACTTGCTTTGATCCCAAGGGGGGCTCTTTGTGGGGCGAAACTTCTTTCTGCATCTCTATTTCTTGGGGGTCTTCTATTGCTGAGCTTAACAACGTGTATTTGTTTCCTTGTTCCTCCATGAGGGGTGTTTGAATCCCAGAGCCTGCCTGGGGGGCTTTGCCATTTGTATTGCCAGTTCTAGAGACTTTGTGAGTGGTTTTAGTCCTTTTGACCTGACTCCATCCTTCCTCCTTGCCTTTCTCCCCTTCACTATTCTTTGGCAGCCCCTAGCAAAGTGGGCATAGACATGGCATTTTCTACACTTGAACAGAAGCTGTTCATAGTCCAGCTTTTGGAGATGCGTCCAATTTCCAACCTTAATCTTTATTGCCTCGGGCAAACCAACCTCAAGATCAACTTCAACATAGATTCTAGCATAGTCGTACTGGTCTTTGTTGTTTGCTCGATCAATGAACTTGCCCAAGGTGTTTCCGATGTGCTTAAGAGACTCCCAATTCCAACAATGCACTGCCAGGTTGGGCAATCTAACCCACACAGGGACGGCTATGGGAACGTCAATTGTTGGGTCAAAATCGGGCGTCCACTTATTGAGATACAACCGTTGAGGGCCCATGAAATAGGGACCGTTGCGGAATATCAGATCCTTATCATCCTTTTCAGAGAATTAAAAAATGAAGAATCCCTTCCCTAGAAAATAGGAAGTGTCTCTGCTTTTGATCAGCGGTGCCCAATTCCTTGCTACCCAGCTCTCCGTGGTTTTGGGGGAGGGCCAGAGTCCAGTGAACTGTCCAACCAAAGCACGCTCTGCCAATGATAGGGCGACCTGAATCGGCCCCTCAGGAGGGAGCTCAATCTTAGGGATGTCATCTAGACGCTTGACAAACTTCGCAACCTCAATCACTTTCTTCTTTTGGAGCGAATCCAACAATTTTATAGAAGCCTCAACATCAGAGAGGGGAGGCAGCAGTGGCTCCATTGAAACAACGCCTTAGCTTGATTGAAGTGAGCGCACCCAGTTCTCAGTGGTCATAATCTTTCAAGCTAACCTAGTGAAGGAACCTCCGATGAACTAGATTAGAGATCCAAATCGCCACGTAGAATGGGGGCTCTACTCAGGATGGGAGCGTCTATATAGTTATAATTATTAATCAAGTTACCATAATTTGTTCTCCATTTCCAACAACGATAATCATGCAATCTGATATGTGGCCCCACACGTTATAAAAAATACCCACTATTATAAAATTACCTACTACAAAGCATATTTCTTTAATATATATTAATAATGTATATTGATTTTTATTAAAATTAAGAGTATTAATATACGAAATAACTTTCACTATATATTAATGATGTAATATAATATTAAATAATTTTTAAAACATAGTATCATGAAATAAAAGAAATTGTTTTTCGGTGTGATAGTGAAAATGTTATGAATATGTTT
>APFE031752597.1:28311-40020 GCA_000404065.3 Pinus taeda | reverse complement strand
ATTCATTTCCTTGTCATTTTTCTTAAAGTCTAATACACCAAAGTTGATCTCAGTGAATAGTAATAATCATCATGGTTGTCGTCATCAATATTCATATAATTAGCATAATCTTGAAATAGGTAACCAAAAGATTGAAGTGAATTGAGGATGCACATATAAGTTGAGTTGGGAAATACTTTTGTTATTTTTACTTATATAGGATTGCAAATTAATGACTAAATATCTCATTTGTGGTTACTGGAACAATTGACTAGTTATCATTGAAGTTCTCATCCTTAGATGCCTTCAATGAGCTAGGACTTGAATTTGTTAGATTAAAATGCAACCTCTTTCTCTACCATCATCATCTACTAAAAGAAACAATAACATGGCACTTAAAGATTGATGTCTTTGCTCCTAGAAA
Source organism: Pinus taeda (assembly GCA_000404065.3). NCBI lineage: Eukaryota > Viridiplantae > Streptophyta > Pinopsida > Pinales > Pinaceae > Pinus > Pinus taeda. Next base: position 39,617 of record APFE031752597.1, on the reverse strand, counting down.
ATATGTGATGAAGAGGAATTTTTATAGTCAATAATGGAATATATTACACCATGGAGAGTGAGGGTGGCAAGGGGTCATGTGGTCTCACTTTTTCTTAATTTGGTTCATTGATCAAAATATATGCATTTTCCATTTGTAACATATTCAAATGGTAGTAAAGTAAAACATGACTTGCCAACAAATATCATCTACCATGATCCTTCAATACATATAAAAAAAATAGCAAGTTGTCAGTGGGGGAATGTGGCATCTATGCTTCTCTAAGTCAAATGACTCATTACTTGCAACACACTCAAAACAACCTGCACCAATTTTTTTTTTGCCCATTAAAATTCTAAAAAAAATTAACAATAACATTAAAAATATTTTTTTGCCATAAATATGAAAAAAACGCCTTGAAATAAAAAGTGATGATGCAACTTGATGTTGCATCAACACCTTTTTTTTTCTTTTTTTCTTTTTAAACAATGGCATTACGAATTAATTATGTGCAATAAACATGAAAAAACACCTTGAAATCAAAAAGTGTTCATCAACGTTTTTTTTTTTTTTTACCCAACATTTTTTAGGAATGTTATTAAAAATAAAATATCATGACTTTCGACATTGTTCAACCATGGAATTAAATTCAAATATCATTATTGGACACCTAATTCGCTAAGGGTTAAGGTGTGTGAGCTTAACAGTCAAAGGGAGTCCAAGAGACGTTGGAATATGAATCCGACAACAATATCAATGTATTATAAATGTGTATCATTGTTAATAGTAAATGCTTTCAAGGCTGATCTATCCTATCTTCTGTCCATTACATGTGTGTCTAACATAGTGTCCACTGGTTTTGTGGCCTTTCACTTTGCATGTCATTTCTGCCTTCATGTTTGCCCTACACCAATTTGAGCCACTGGTTTTGTGGCCTCTCACTTTGCATGTGAGTTCTGCCTTCATGTGTGTTAGAACTACCATTACTATTTCTTGTTGCACGTTGTCCCTCTGCTAGTTATTTTTGCCCATGCTCACATTTTCCGTAAAAGAAACTTATGACAATTTTTTTTTAATATAAGGTGGTAGGTGGAGCTTCTTTCTGGCTCTAGTTCATTTTGCAACAATTCACATTATAGGAACAAAACTAGTATCTGTTGTCAATAGTAAATATCTTGCCTAGCCTTAATTTATTGCATTAGAACTGGAAGCGGTCTCCCAAAGTACAAGTTGGAGCTCGACAGAAAGAGAAAGCGTGATTTGAGCAACGTCCTGTTAGTATTGCTCCTTTGCGTTGAGCATTGAAGAGGTGTTCATTATGGTCGTGATCTATGGCATTTGGCGAGATGGAAAGTTGAATGCATTTGGCGCGATTCCTTGCAAGTTGTTTGCCTTGTGGGTCAAACTGTTTATACATATATATATGTGCATTGAATTATGTTGTACTAAATGTTGGAGCTGTTAATGTTGAATGTATTTCTCCCATATTTTTTTGAAGAAGAAAATTTGAAAAAAAATAGAAGATCGTGGCTGGAAAAGGCGTTGAATATTGTTAGTTTGACAGCGAATTAGTAACTTTGGGTAAAATGTAACTAGACAGTTTTATACCGAAGTATCAGTTATGTAACGACGGTCGATGATATAAAACTAACAAATGCCCATGAAATGTAATGTGCGGAGAATCATTGTTGAATAACAAATTCCAATCCAAATTCAGTTTCTTGTCTTGGTTATTCTGTTGGGTTTTTTTTCTTGTTTTTCTTCATTATTTCAGTTATTGATACAACAAGTGGTATCAGAGCCTGTCCCTGCGTGAAAAGCCGTGTGAAGACCTGCGTGAGGCGTTTTTCGTGAAGGAGCCTGTTCCTGTGTGAAGAGCTGATGCTGTCCCTGCGTGAAGAGCTGATGCTGTCCCTGCGTGAAGCATGAAGGGCTGTAAGTGCTATCCCTGCGTGAAGAGTTGTTCTCTGCTCTGCGTGGACCTGCTACGTGTGTCCAAAATCAGTGCTAGCCGATGGAACATTGTTGACAGTTGCGTAAACCCTGGTGTGCAGTCGATTGCTAGCCCGTTCCAGAACTGTTCTCTGCTCCTGCATGGTCAAATCAGTGCTAGCCGGTGGAACGTTGTTGAAGGTTGCATAAACCCTGGTGTGCAGCCGATTGCTGGCCTGTTCCAGAACTGTTCTTTGCTCCTGCGTGGTGCGTGCGTTGAGGTGCCTGCCTACTGCCTGCTAGAACTAGGCAGAGTCTGCGTGAGGACTTGCGTTTGAAGGGAGGTTCTGCTGAAGCTCTTGAAGAGTTCTTGCATGCCAGAGCCATTGAAGGCAGGCCGAGTCACCTGAAGAGGAACCTGCGTGGAGTGGAGAGGCGCGAGGTTCTGCAGGCTAAATCAAGTTGCTGTTAAATCCGGGTATTGATCAAAGTTTCTAGAATTTTTTTTTAAGCAAAGACAACAGATTGAAATCAATTCAAGTTTTTTAAAAGGGTGGTTTTTTTTATACAAATATTGGAGGAAAAAAAAAGGAAGGGTTTTCTTTGTTTGTTAAAAAAGAAAAAAAAATAACAAAGGGGTTTGCAAGAAAGGGTTTGTAAATAAAGAAAAGTTATTATTTTTTGAAAGAAAAATATAAACTCTAGTTCAAAGACAGATTATTTTTCTGAAAAGGAAAAACCCTAGTTTAAGGACTGAAGATTGAAATCCTAGAAAAATGGCCAAGATGTCGAATGCAAAATTCGAGGTGGAGAAATTCACGGGAAAGAGCAATTTTGCTCTTTGGAAACTGAAGGTTAGGGATCTGCTTGTGCAACAAGGGTTGCACAAGGCATTGGATGGGGCAACTAAGAAACCTGCAATCATGACTACTTCAGACTGGGAGGACTTGGATGCCCGAGCTCTCAGTACCATCCGGTTATGCCTAGCGAATGAATTTCTCTTCAACATTGTTGAAGAGACTACGGTGTCAGGATTGTGGGAAAAACTTGAAAAACTCTATATGACAAAGTCATTAACCAACAAAATTTATCTGAAAAGACAGTTATACAGTCTTCGAATGAAAGAAGGTTCAAACGTTGCAGAACATTTGAATGTTTTTAACACACTAATATGTCAATTAACAGATATGGAAGTTAAAATACAGGAAGAAGATAAAGCAATAACTTTGCTGTGTTCTCTGCCTGAATCATGGGATCACTTTGTAACTTCAATCAGCTTGAGCATTGTTGATTCTTTGAAGTTTGAATTAGTCGTGGGAGCTCTCCTGTCTGAAGAAGTACGAAGGAAATTCAGCACTGAAAGAGCTACATCAGAAGCCATGGTAGCTAGAGGACGCTCAAAGGAAAGAGGAGAAAAACCAAGGGGTTCTTCCAGATCGAAATCGAAGGGAAAGAAGTGTAAGGCAAAATGTTGGAACTGCAATAAAATTGGACACTTGAAGAAGGACTGTTGGAAACGAAAGGAATCCGAAAACCCGAAGAACGAAGCGAATTAGGTCGATTTAGGTATGATAGACGAAGTTTTATCTGCTTAAGAATTATGTATGATAGATGAAACTTCACCTGAATGTAATGTCTCTCAGGGTTTAGATAGTTGGCTGTTAGACTCTGGTGCTTCACATCACATGTGCCCACATAGAAATTGGTTTACCTCGTATGAAAATGTAAATGGTAGTTCTGTGTTTATGGGTAACAATGTGTCATGTAAGACTGTTGGGATGGGAGATATCAGGATTAAGATGTATGATAACACAGTTAGAACATTAACTAGTGTTAGACATGTACCTGATTTGAAGAAAATTTTGATTTCTTTGGGAGTGTTGGATTCAGATGGTTATAAATTTACAGGTCAGGATGGCGTCTTGAAAGTCTTTAAAGGAGCACTTGTGGTTATGAAGGCAGAAAATGTCGGAAATCTTTACAGGTTAAAAGGAAGTACTCAGATAAGTGAAGCAGCGGTTGCGTCTGAAAAGGAAGAAGCAGGTACTCGTCTATGGCATCAACGATTGGGTCATATGAGCGAGAAAGGTCTTCAGATACTGATGAAACGTAAATCTCTTCTCGGTATGAAATCCTTGAATTTAGATTTCTGTAAACATTGTGTGTATGGAAAACAGTGTAAACAGAGATTTAAAGTTGGAAATCATAATAGTAAAGATGTTTTAGACTATATTCATTCTGATCTGTGGGGGCCTTCTCCTGTTGTGTCATATTGAGGTGCACTGTTTTTTTTAACGTTAATTGATGATTAATCCCAGAAAGTTTGGGTCTATATGCTAAAAAGGAAAGCTGATGTATTAAATGTATTTAAATAATTTAAAGTAATGGTAGAGAAAAGAACAGGCAAATCTATTAAATGCTTAAGAACTGACAATGGTGGTGAGTTCACTTCAGTTGAATTTGAACAATACTGTAAGGATGAGGGAATTGTTAGACAAAAAACTGTTGTTTATACTCCTCAGCAAAATGGTGTTGCTGAGCGTATGAATCAGACTCTTATGGAAAGAGCCAGAAGCATGATCAGCAATGCTAACTTGCAAAAGGAGATGTGGGCAGAAGCAGTGTCTACTGCTTGCTATTTAGTTAACAAATCACATTCAGTAGCAATTGATTGTAAAATTCCTGAAGAAGTTTGGACAGGTCACATTTGAGGATATTTAGCTGTGATGCTTATTCTCTCATTCCAAAAAATCAGCGTTCAAAATTAGATCCAAAGTCGAAATGTTATGTCTTTGTTGGGTATGACTATGCAGTGAAAGGGTATAAGTTGTGGGATCCTACATTGCGGAAGATAGTCATTAGTAGAGATGTAACATTTGATGAATCCTCTCTTTTAAAATCAACTGTTGAAAGAATTGAACAGGAACAGGTATCGCCAAATCAACGAGTTCAGTTGGAGGTTATACTTTTCGGTGACAGCCAAAAGGAAGGAGAAACCTCTAGAGAAAAAGTTGTTGAAGACACAAAGGAAGTCGTTGAAGCTTCTGAACCAATTCAACAACCAGTTGCTCTAAGAAGGTCTACAAGGGAAAGGAAAATTCCAAAAAGGTATGAAGATTCCGCTTCATCTTTTGCTTTGATTACTAAAGATGGGGAACCTTCTTGTTATCAGGAAGCAGTAGATGATACAGATAGTGAAAAATGGAAAGCGGCTATGGAAGAAGAAATGGACTCCTTAGCCAAGAACAATACCTGGGATCTTGTAGAGCTTCTTGAAGGGAGAAGTGTTGTTGGATGCAAATGGGTCTTCAAGCTGAAACGGAAAGTTGATAGAAGTATTAAAGGTATAGGCTAGACTGGTAGCAAAAGGGTATTCTTAGGTTGAAGGTATAGACTTTCATGAGATTTTTTCTCCAGTTGTAAAACTTGTTTCTATTTGTACTGTGTTGGCACTAATTGCGTTGCTTAATCTTGAGTTAGAACAGTTATATGTTAAAACAACTTTTCTACATGGTGATTTGAACGAAGAGATATATATGGAACAACCAGAAGGTTTTGTACAAGGTAGCAGCAGAAGATTAGTTTGCAAGCTTAGGAAATCATTGTATGGTCTGAGGCAGTCTCCCAGACAATGGTACAAGAAGTTTGATTCCTTCATGGGAAGCCAGAACTTTATAAGAAGTGAGTATGATCATTGTGTATACTTCAAAAGTTTCAATGGCATATTCATTATCTTAGCTTTGTATGTTGACGATATGCTTATTGCAAGCAAAAGCATGGAAGAGATAAACAGGTTAAAGGCTCAACTCTCTAGGATGTTTGATATGAAGGATCTTGGAGCAAAAAAACATATCTTGGGCATGGAGATACACAGAGACAAGAAATATGGTAAGCTTTGGTTATCACAGCAGAAGTATGTGGAGAAAGTACTTGAAAAGTTCTCTATGGACAATGTGAAACCTGTTAATGTTCCACTAGCTTCCCATTTTAAGCTTTCTTCGATTTTGAGTCTTAGAGCTGATGAAGAAAAGCAGTATATGTCTCATGTACCATATGCAAATGCTGTAGGCAACTTAATGTATGCGATGGTATCTACAAGACTTCACATTTCACATGCAGTTGGATTTGTCAGTAGGTTCATGGAAAATCCAGGTAAAGAACATTGACAAGCAGTGAAATGGGTGCTTCGATATCTAAGAGGCACAAGTGACCATTGCATCGTCTTTAATGGTAGTGAAGGATCAGTCTGCGGATATGTAGATGCTGACTATGCGGGTGATTTGGAAAAAAGAAGATCTACTACAGGTTATGTCTTTACTCTTGCATGTGGAGCAATTAGTTGGATGTCAAAGCTTCAAGAAACAATTACGTTGTCCACTACCGAAGCCGAATATATTGCTGCTCCAGATGCCAGTAAAGAAGCAATCGGGTTAAAGGGTATTCTCGATGAAATTGGAAGAACGCAGGAGAAAGTGAATGTACTTTGTGACAGTCAAAGTGCTATTCACTTGGCTACAAACCCTGCCTATCATAGCAGAACCAAGCACATTGATGTGAGGTATCATTTTCTGAGACATGTGATCGATGGTGGAAAAGTAGCTCTTCAAAAGGTCCATACATGAGAGAATTGTGCAGACATATTCACAAAGCCAGTTATAGTAGAGAAGTTGTGGTGGTGTTTAGCTTCTCTTGGCTTGCAGAAAGATGATGAATGGGCATGGCCAAGGGATTAGGAAAATTGTTGTCAAGGTGGAGTTTGTTAGTTTGACAACGAATTAGTAATTTTGGGTAAAATGTAACTAGACAGTTTTATACCGAAATATCAGTTATGTAACGACGGTCGATGATATAAAACTAACAAATGCCCATGAAATGTAATGAGCAGAGAATCATTGTTGAATAACAAATTCCAATCCAATTCAGTTTCTTGTCTTGGTTATTCTGTTGAGTTTCTTTGTTTTTCTTCATTATTTCACATATTGTTATAACAATCATCAATAATATTATTGTGCAAGAATACGTTGGTTTTCTGTTATTATATTCTTTGTGCAAGTGCCTTCAATTCCTAGTTGATTCGTGAAGTGCTTATTATGGCATACATAAATATTTTGATAATCACGAGCCACTGTGGATGAAAGACTAGTTTATGTAAAAGTTTGAATAGATATATGAATTTGAAAAGGGCAAGTTCAGTGCGTTCAGTCTGCTACTTCGATATATATTCTTATCCTATGTGGACGAAACATTAATTTGTGTAAAAGTTTGAATATATATGAGTATGAATTTTGCAATGGGCATGTTCAGTGCCTTCAGTCTGCTACTTTGATAGATACTCTTAACCACTGTGGATCACACATTGGTTTGTTTAAAACTTTGAATAGATATATAAGTCTCAAATGGGCAAGTTCAGTGCCTTCAGTCTGCTACTTTGATATATACTCTTAGCCACTATGGATGAAATATTGGTTTGTGTAGAAATTTGAGTAGATATATGAGTGAATTGGGCAAGTTTAGTGCCTTCAATCTTTGATATATACTACTCTTAGCCACCGTGGATGAAATATTGGTTTATGTAAACATTTGAATAGATATATCATATATGAGTCTGAAATGGGCAAATTCAGTGCCTTCAGTGCGCTGCTTTGATATATATAGAGTATATATATTTGTTTACAGGATGATCACTGCATTTTTAACTTATGTCCTTCATTAATCAAATCGATCTTTCAAAGGCACAGTAGGCTTTCCTAATCTTGCAGAAAATGGTCCGTCCATATTAAGCCATAAGGATGAAAACCAAGCGAGATAATAATCAGCTGATGCAAGTGACTATTGTTGAAAAATATTTCTAACTCTCGTTTTACTTTGAAAGTAATTTATAATCAAGAAAATGATGAAAACCAAGCGAGATAATAATTAGCTGATGTAAGTGACTATTGTTGAAAAATATTTCTAACTCTCGTTTTACTTTGACATTATTTTATAATCAAGAAAATGTGGGAAAGAAGGCTATATTACAAGCCCATTAGATGAAGTTGGGGTAGATTTTATGGTTTGAAACTAACTAAAACAAGCTATATGAGCACAACCCAAATGGGATCGTACTAGCATAACAATCACAAAGCAATATCAAAAGCATGGATTTACTATCAATTGCAGGAGTCAACTCAAACTAAACTCAAGTTGACCTCCTCCTATAGTCATGATGGTTCAGTGTGAATTGAAATAATATAAATAAGCACCTCATCTCCCTATTTGGCACTGAATTTGGTGAAGAAAAAGAACTGGTCAATGAGATCTGAGGAACAACTCAGTGATAACAAATGCAGACCTGAGCCTAAAACGAAAGAAGGCCGCATTAAATAGACCTATTCTGAAGCAGAGAACACAGTTTTTGTTCTGTGATATTAGTAGGTATATCTTGTTCCTTCTAAAGCTCTTTCTAATCAAGTCTGAGGTTGTTCAAGTTCTTGAAGAAGGCTCGAGTTTTCTGAATTATCCTCTGAGACAACGTTTTGATGTTCACCTGGTTTCTAAAAGAAAAGTTTGTATGTATTTCGCTAGATTTAAGGTCTCTCTGAGACACATCATCTGAAGTTCTATTCATCCTATTTGAATAAAAATTTCAGACCTCCTTCAAGTTTTCAGCGAAGGTACATATAACAGTTTAAGAAGTCAATTTCAAAGGGTAATATGCAAGGCTTAGATCTCTGTTGATTATGAAAACTAGCCATGCTCAGTTGATGCAAGTCCGAAATAAGTGTCAGTATGTACAATGGAATAAATGATGAATAGTGGAGCACTGTGAGGAATCAATGCGATTGTGCAAATAGGTTCTATGTTTTGAGCTCCAAATCAGAACATTGACCAGTGCAATGATCTCAAACCAGTGATGTAGAGTGATGTACTTGGAATGCCTCTCAGTAACCCTTGAAGAGCTTTGGAGCAGCTTTTAAAGATATTATGTATCAACCTCTTGAACATAATTTGAAGCTTTTTGAATAAGCCTTGAATCAGCATCTTGGAGAGTTTTTTGGAGAAATCTCGAAGCCTATTGAACAAATCTTGAACGAGAAGTAGAAGAAGTACCTTTTGGGGCAGACCTTGGGTTAACTTTTGGAGCAACATTGTGGCCTCTCTTGAAGCATACTTGGAGATTCCTTGTTGCAGACTTGAAAAGATTTGGAGCAGAAAATCTGGGGCTCACTTTTAGTGCAGATTGGAAGAGTATTGGAGAAAAAATTTGGAGCAGACATTGTAGTCCTTCTTAAAGCAGATTTGAATAAGACCTTGAAGACCAAGTTGAAGCCTAGATTTATATTTGAGGATTGGAGTCTTCATACAAGGTTGGAGCCTTGTGAGAGAGTAGGTTGGAGACTATATTGATATTTGAGGATTGGAGTCATCATTCAAGGTGGTCTTGCTTTCCACTCTCCTCAAGGGCTACGGGAGCACAGATTTCAGTGGGATGAGTTTCTTGGCACTGCAGGTCCGTCGTCCTTCTGGTCACTCACAGGGCATTCTCAACCTTGGCACCGTGATTTTTGATAGAGTAGATCTTCAAAGAATGAACAGATTCATCCCTGCAACTGGGGGGCTATGGGTTTCAGAGATTTGATGGGGGATCCTGTGGAACCCAAGCCTTCATTTGTGGGAAAATTACTGTCCATTAAACCTAATAATGTTGTTGATGCCTAAGAACAAAAATCTTGCTGTTAGGACTTCAACAATAGTGCATGCAAGGAACAGGCAAAGATCAAGAAAAGCATAAAGATGGTGGTGAGATGGTTGAGAAGGAGAAGAAGAAAGCTGTTGGCTGCTATCAGATCCTCATGGCCCCAAAATTGAAAAGGAATAAAGTTGGATTGAGGAATGGGGCTGCAAAAATTCATCTCAGTCCATCTGACAGTAACATCTGTGCCAAGGAAGATCAAGATCCTGCTCTGGCTTACAACAAAGCAATAACAATTTATGCATAGTGTTATCATCAATAATATTATTGTGCAAGAATACATTGGTTTTCTGTTATTATATTCTTTGTGCAAGTGCCTTCAATTCCTAGTTTATTCCTGAAGTGCTTATTATGGCATACATAAATATTTTGAAAATCACGAGCTACTGTGGATGAAACACTGGTTTATGTAAAACTTTGAATAGATATATGAATCTGAAAAGGGCAAGTTCAGTGCCTTTAGTCTGCTACTTCGATATATATTCTTAGCCTATGTGGATGAAACATTGGTTTGTGTAAAAGTTTGAATAGATATGAGTCTGAATTTTGCAATGGGCATGTTCATTGCCTACAATCTACTACTTTGATAGATACTCTTAGCCAATGTGGATCACACATTGATTTGTTTAAAAAATTGAATAGATATATAAGTCTCAAATAGGCAAGTTCAGTGCCTTCAGTTTGCTACTTTGATATATACTCTTAGCCACTGTGGATGAAATATTGGTTTGTGTAAAAATTTGAGTAGATATATGAGTGAATTGGGAAAGTTCAGTGCCTTCAGTCTTTTATATATACTACTCTTAGCCACTTTGATATATACTCTTAGCCACTGTGGATGAAATATTGGTTTGTGTAAAAATTTGAGTAGATATATGAGTGAATTGGGCAAGTTCAGTGCCTTTAGTCTTTGATATATACTACTCTTAGCCACTGTGGATGAAATATTGGTTTATGTAAACATTTGAATAGATATATCATATATGAGTCTGAAATGGGCAAATTCAGTGCCTTCAGTGTGCTGCTTTGATATATATAGAGTATATATATTTGTTTACAGGATGATCACTGCATTTTTAACTTATGTCCTTCATTAATCAAATTGATCTTTCAAAGACACAGTAGGCTTTCCTAATCTTGCATAAAATGGTCCGTCCATATTAAGCCATAAGGATGAAAACCAAGCGAGATAATAATCAGCTGATGCAAGTGACTATTGTTGAAAAATATTTCTAACTCTGGTTTTACTTTGACATTATTTTATAATCAAGAAAATGTGCGAAAGAAGGCTATATTACAAGCCCATTAGATGAAGTTGGGGTAGATTTTATGGTTTGAAACTAACTCAACCGAAATTTTCCACATTGTTTTTATCAATATGAAAGCTTGAGAAGATAGGTACACCTCTTGTAATTGCCTCCACCACATTCATCAATTGACTTAGAGCAACCACCACATTCCCGCATACCACCATCAATGTGAATGTACTAGCCCAATACCAATTGGATGAAGACATGAAGTCTAGCTCGGAGCCATAAATCAAGCTTGTTCCCTCCACGTGGTTGAAGCATTCAAACCACCACCTGTTACCTAATCCGAAACCTCAAATTTGCATTTAATTATCTCTATCTTTGCAAAACTCCAGAAAAGTTAACAAAAGAGT
>APFE031752597.1:0-27282 GCA_000404065.3 Pinus taeda | reverse complement strand
TAAGTAAAGTTGATTTTACATAGATACGATGAAATTTGATTAAGTTGATATATTAATAATTTCAGATGTTAAATTAAAACCATGAGTAAAGTCTAAGAGGAGCATCATGCATAACAAAGTGGCCACATAAAATAGAAAGTCATACTGGTCTTTTTAGGGAAAATAGGTGGGATAGTTAAAAAGCCTTAAAAAAAGGACATTTAGGTTAAACATAATAATAAAAGAATCTTCCATGGAGGAAACTAAGCATTTAAAATTTAAATACCAACATTCAATATAATAAAGACAACTATATAATTGAAATTTAATGAAAATAATGGTTAGGGAGTTAACTACTTAGGAGTGCAACAACCACATGGGAAGGAGTAGAGGACTTTGGTGGTGCCCTTGGAGGGCCCAAGAGCCTCAACTTGGATCAATCCTCTTTTTTTCTTTACCAACAATGAAAAACCAATAAAAATTATATATGTGTGCGTGTTAAATTAAAACTATGAGTAAAGTTTAAGAGGAGCATTCACGCATACCAAAGTGGCCACATAAAATAGAAGGTCATATATGCCTTCCTAGGGAAACTAGATGGGATAGTTAAAAAGCCTAAAAAAAGTCATTTAGGCTTAACATAATAATAAAAGAATCTTCCATAGAGGAAACTAGGTATTTAATGACCAACACTCTTAGTAATAAAGACAATTATATAATTGAAAATGAATGAAAATAATGATTAGGGAGTTAAGGTTAGTTAGGAGTGCAACAACCACCGTATTCTAAGTTCCTCATGGTGTCCTTAGAGGGCCCAAGAGCCTCAACTTGGATCACACCTTTGTTTTTCTTTACCAACCATGAGGAAGACGTAATTAAAAAACCATTTTTCTTTCCCCATCTTGAGTCGAATATAGATCTCATTCCAACTATTATCATGAGATAACAAAGCACGGGTCGGAAATGTCTTTGTATGCAAATAAAGTTCCAAAATGTGGTGGAATTTGGTGTTGTGGATGCAACTCGAACCAGGGTTTATGAGAAAGTCCATAACCATTGCATCCACCTATTCTTTCTCCCAATAGGCTTGCTAAACACCCACACCCACTTCATTTGCTTGCATGTGGCTATAGAGATAGAGATGGGTGGTACTGAGGTAGGTAGAAGTGGTTACAACAACATCAATCTCCGGATGAGTGTGGTGCAAAAGGGCCTTTCCTTTCTAGAATGTTTGAGGGGATGAATAGAACTCTATCATTAGCTTAACACATCAAGTGTGGAACATTTTAACCTCCTCGAGGTGTCACAAATAAAGGATGAGATTTTACTCGTTAGAAAATAAAATTCTCATTTGACTATAATTCCCTCCATTCTACCAAAAATCATGTAGTTTGATGTACCTCGAATACATAGATCCCTTTGTCGTCCACTCACCTTTGTCATCAAATTCTATATGCATGGGATAACTCCCTTCATTCTACCAAAAATCATGTAGTTTGGTGTACCTTGAATACGTAGATCATTTTATCATCCACTCACCTTTGTCATCAAATTCTATATGCATGGGAAGGCTATGCAAGGAGTCGTTCGTGCAACACATGGCTACAAACTGGGGAGGGAGGGATGATACTCCTAAAGCCGTCACCATATCACCCCACTTAGGGATATTTTTTTCCTTTTTTTTTTTGTATCCTAGAGGAACCTAGCGATCCAATTGACATGTAGCTACTAGTAAACCTCTCGGGTCTATGACTTGTCCTCCTCTCCATAAACTAGGTCAAAACTTGTGGGATTCGAACCTTGGATCTCTGAGTTTTCTCAGGACTCACATTACTTCGATCACCAATTTGGCCGCCCACTAGAACCACTTAGGGAAATATTTTTATTTTTATTTTCAAAATATATTTAATTTATATTTAGTATAATTATTTATACAACTTGACTCTGCTTATTTGATTAAAGTCACTGGTGTCAAATAAACATGAGTATGTTCTTTGGTATATATATTATTTAATATGTTAATTTTTAAACATTGTGTAACTATATATAATTTTTTATAAATAATAATAATAATATAATAATATAAAGTTTAAAATTTTATATATATTTTGTTTGGAAAAGTAAGATTTATCATTAGATATTGCCTATTAACATTTCTCGCTCATGTACTATATATGCTTGTATTAATTTATTATCCTTTTCTTTCATCTTATGAGTTAGATACCACATTATTCCTATTCAACCGAATAAAATGATAAATCAATTATAAATTAAAATTTAATACATGATATTTATTATTCATCATTTTTTTCTACACTAAAATTATCAATAAATATTGTTAATCATTAATTTATTGGTTTTTATTGGATATAAAGTTATTTCTATTCAACAAATAAAATGAAGAAGATAGTAAATCTATTATTAACCTATACATGGTACCTAATACATAGTACGTATTTTTTTTAGTTTAACTAATAAGTAAAATAGAGAAAGATAGTAAATACATAACATAATACATGGTAGGTTGATTTGAATCCAATGTAAAACGCACGAGCTTGACTTGACTTGAATACAAAACGGACACGTATCTATCACAACCTGCCAAATTCCTTTCCTCTTTCCCCATTTGCCTGACTTTACACGTTATTCCTCAACCCGCTCTGTTCAGAGATCTCCAAACGGAAAGGACGAGGTCGGAAAAAATGAATCATTTCAGTTACTAATGGCAGAAGGAATAACATTAAATTCACTGCCAAATTTAATATATCTCTTTTTATTGCTGTTACTACTAAGATTAACATTAGCTCAGTATGATACTTATAATCGCTCGTTTAGCGAGTGCGGGCAAGACAATATTTTGCATCGAAGTGCTTTGGAGAGGAACCTGAAAGTGGTTCTGAATTCGTTGGTTGAAAATGTTGGGGAGACAGGCTACAATATTTCAAGTTATGGAGAGAATGGAGATAAGATCTACGGTATTGTTCAGTGCAGGGGCGACCTCAATGCCTCTGCTTGTCAGACATGTACTTCACGGGCTGGAGATAGTCTTCGTCAAATCTGTAATGGTACTTCTGGAAGCATTCACCTCGGTCTCTGCTTTCTGAAATATGCCACTCACAGCCCTGATTCAAGTTTAAGTTCATTCGGCACCTTTAGTGGGCTCTGCAATGAAAGTAAATCAGAAAATGCAGGGGGTTTTAGCTGGAGGATTGCCAATCTTTTGACGAGGCTTGTGGAAAAAGCTGAGTCCAGTATGGTGGGTTACAGTACACTCAGTGATTATGGGGTTTATTCTTTGGCTGAATGCTGGAGAGACCTTACTGGGAGCCGGTGTAGTCAGTGCCTCAACACTATCTACACACATTTGAATGTATGTTCACTAGGAACTAACAAGGGAAGTGTCCTGAATGGCTACTGCATGATTCAATTTACAGTGCACAAGTTTTACAGTGATCATGTCCCTCTGCTGTTACCCGCCAATGGCCCATCCCCAGAAAAAGAAGGTACTATTGTCATTTTGTTTGTTTGTTTTATTCATGGGGATTTGGAATTTTTTTTGTTCAGTAGAAAAAAAGGCCCTACTTCTTTGTATTAATATAAAAATAGCACATTATCATGTTTCAATATCTTCTCCGGGTAGAAATTCTTACAATATCCTAAATTTGCTGTCTGTCTATTCCTTTGACACTGTTCTAATAACATATCTTTATAATCATTACTTCTCTACATTTGTCCAGAAACATATTAAAAACTAATCCATAAAGCATTCCACTTGCTTCGCCAACATTCAGTAGCATGAAAAAAAACCCTAAACATAAGATTTTCCACTTGTTTCGCCTAACATCCAGAAACATAAAAAAACAAAACATAAAGCAATCCACTAACATAAAAAAACAAAACATAAAGCAATCCACTTGCTTCGCCAGAAGTATGTCGGAGATTACACAGTTCCAAATTCCTCCCTTGTTTCTATGCGTAATTTATGCTCTGTGTGTTGATCAGATGGCCCCTGCTGGAAAACAGAAAACAAAAATTTTTACCTGTAGGTTTCATCATCCCTCTCTTTGACAGCATGTCAGCTGTCCAATTCTGTTCTCTGTAGATAGGATCGAAATGAACTACTTGGAAAGTACTCACAATGATCTGAATCCTACAGATCCAGTTTTTGAGAATGGAAGGACTGAAATTTGTGTTGTTCTGCACCCAGTCTATGATTCCTTTTGCCTCTCTAAAGATCTGTATACTATCGATCCTTAACCATTTAGTGGCTATAAAAACTCCCCATAGTGCTAAAAGTTCTGCCCTGCTATTAGATCCCTGGCCTCCTTGCCACCAGAATGGTCAAATTTCCTGGGGTTGATGACTATGACCGCCCCACATCCATATCTCCTCTATTTACAGGCTCCATCGAAAAAATCCCACCGGAAGCTATCCATATATCTTTGTTTCTGATGTTTGGACCCATTTCCTCATATGCTCTAATTATCTTATAGATGTCGTTCTGAGGCTTTTCCATTTCCTGTTCGTAAATTGTTGCGTTCCTGCTGCTCCACATGGTCCAGAGTAAAAAAAAAAAAATTGAAATTTGAATGGATAATACTTCATAACAAAGTGATCGCCAAATTATTAATTTCCATTTAAATTACTGTCAAAATTTCAAAATAAATTAATAATTAAATTCAGAAATAAAGATTTTTATTTGCTGCAGGGAAAGGTGGCCCTAAATTGCTGGGATTGAGCATGGGTGGTGCGGTTCTTATAGTGGTGTTGCTAGGGGTGGTTCTAATTTGGAAAAGAAAAGCTATTAAGGCCACTTATAAGAAACAGCTACCAGGTAAGTGAAGTTTCTTTCTTACTTTCCTAGAATGAGAATGTTATTTTTTCAATAATATTTAATATCTATTTATATAAAGATAAGCACTTAATGAATTGCAAAGATACTCCAATATGATGTGAACAAGAGCTCAACAGTCCATGAATTACAAAGTTACAGTAAAGGTTAGTCAATATTCAAACCCAACATTGAACAATACACTATTCAGTCATCTTAAGATTTTTAGTATTTTAAAACAGTGATCCTTTAAATCCATCTGAAACCTTACAAACCTGATCTTAAAAATGTAAAGTGACCTGGTATTATAAATTTAAACTGGTGTGACAAGTTTACAGTAAAGGTCAGTCAATGTTCAAATCCAACAATACACTGCTCATTCATCTTAAGATTTTTGTTTTTAAAACAGGGATCCTTTAAATCCATCTGAAACCATACAAACCTGGTATTAACATGAAAAGTAACCTGGTATTACAAATCTACGGTAAAGGAAAAGTTAGTCAATGTTCAAACCCAACAATACACTGCTCAGTCATCTAAAGATTTTTTGTTTTTGAAAACAGTGGTCCTTAAAATCCGTGTGAAACCATACAAACTTGCTATTAACAGCATCTAACATACGAGAAAACTTCGAAAAGATCCAGAAAACCAGTACATGATTCTATGTATTAATCATGACGATAGACTTGATCAACCACCCATTGGGTGTGATGCATTCTTAAGGGGCCAACACCCAATGTAGAAGATAAACCCCTTTAAACATGAATAAATATGAGATTCTTGGCGATTTAGAGAACAAGGAAAATCTGAAAATCAGGGAGAAGAAAATTGAAGAGAACCAATAACATATCTTCATTCAAAACTTGATTCTTGGCAATTTAGAAAACAACGGAAATTTAAAAATCTTAGACTAGAAAATTAAAGAGGAACCAACAACATATCTTCATTCAAAACTTGATCAACCACCGATTAAATCTGATCCATTAGGGGCCAACACCCAATGTGGAAGATAAAGAAGAGGTTGAAAAAAGAAAAAGAAGAAATGATTCAAACAAATGAAAGGAGGAAAATGAAGAAGTAGAAGAGTCAAATATAAAAAGTTCAGGTCAAGAAAAAGTACAATTGTCAAAACAAATTGTGGAAACTTCATCCAGGTCATCAAAATCCTATGCTAAAATTATGGAAAATGCTTCAAACGCTTCAATCTGATCCATTCTTAAGGGGCCAACACCCATTGTAGGAGATAAAGAAGAGGTTGAAAAACAAAAACAAAAAAATGATTCAAACAAATGAAAGGAGGAAAATGAAAATGAAAAAGTAGAAGAATCAAATATAAAAAGTTCAGATCAAGAAAAACTACAACTGTTAAAACAAATTGTGAAAACTTCATCCAAGTCATCAAAATCATATCCTAAAATTATGGAAAATGCTTCAAACCCACACAACTATTAAAACAAATTGTGAAAACTTCATCCAAATCATCAAATTCCTATGCTAAAATTATGGAAAATGCTTCAAACCCATACAACTGTTAAAACAAATTGTGAAAACTTCATCCAAGTCATCAAAATCCTATCCTAAAATTATGGAAAATGCTTCAAACCCATACAACTATCAAAACAAATTGTGAAAACTTCATCCAAGTCATCAAATTCCTATCCTAAAATTATGAAAAATGCTTCAAACCCATACAACTGTTAAAACAAATTGTGAAAACTTCATCCAAGTCATCAAAATCCTATCTTAAAATGATGGAAAATGCTTCAAACCCTTCACCCCACATTACCACAAATAGAAAATCTAATAGAAAATAGAAAATAAATTGTTTCAGAGACAAGTCATCAAAATTTTATGCTAAAGTTATGGAAAATACTTCAAACCTTTCACCCCACATTACCACGGGTAGAAAATCCAATCGAAAATGAATTGCTCTTGGGCAAATTTCAAACAACAACGAGGGAGTTACATTCTTGGTTTTTTAATGTTCTATTTGTGTGTTATTCTTTAGTGAATTTGCGGAGATTAATTAATGTATTAAAAGATGTGGTAACGTGAGTTTTAGAATTGTGGTGTTTAAGATTGATTTGCAATAATCTCATTAGTGTTCTCTCTGGTTCCTTAATGGGCGGAAACCGCCAGTAAGAAAATTTGAATCCTATTATAATCACAACTCCTTTTGATGTAACCCCACTGGACACCTTTTCCACAGTTTTTTAGTGACTTTTTAATTGGCTGGTCAATATTGATTTCGCATAGCGCGTTATGGATCAGTAACGTAAAGCTCACCGACAGGCCACTAGTTCTTTCTTTAGTGAAAAATTGAAATCTCCATAATTGCTCCATCAATAATGCACTAGTGCATTTTCTATTTTGTACCATTGAATCAACAATCTGATTTGGTGCTGCTTTTCCGTAAAGTATGAATCCAATTGGTGGCTACTTTTGGTTCAAGTGTGGAAATGAAAAGAGACGACGAAAAACTGTAGCCGATCCATTACTACTGTTCTACCGATTATACCACATAAGATTGTTTTATGAAGCTGTATTTAAAATTTATATCAGATATTTTGTATGTTTGGGTTAAAAATTCTGATGGTATCAAGAATTTTATAGTTGTTATTTAAGTTGGAATACAATTTCATTTCGAATTTGGTTAAGAAAAGTTTAGCTCTTTCTTATTTTCCGTGTTTTATTGAAAAAAATATGTTGTCGCAATATTGTTTTAAATGTATATGATTATATATATAGGTAAAGTTGATTTTACATAGATACTATGAAATTTTATTAGGTTGATATGTTAATAATTTCAGATGTTAAATTAAAACCATGAGTAAAGTTTAAGAGGAGCATCATGCATAACAAAGTGGTCACATAAAATAGAAAGTCATACGTCTTTTAGGGAAAATAGGTGGGATAGTTAAAAGGCCTTAAAAAAAGGGCATTTAGGCTAAACATAATAATAAAAGAATCTTCCATAGAGGAAACTAAGCATTTAAAATTTAAATACCAACACTCAATATAATAAAGACAACTATATAATTGAAATTTAATGAAAATAATGGTTAGGGAGTTAACTACTTAGGAGTGCAACAACCACATGAGAAGGAGTAGAGGACTTTCATGGTGCCCTTGGAGGGCCTAAGAGCCTCAACTTGGATCACACCTCTGTTTTCCTTTACCAACCATGAACAACCAATAAAAATTATATATGTGTGTGCATGTTAAATTAAAACTATGAGTAAAGTTTAAGAGGAGCATTCATGCATACCAAAGTGGCCACATAAAATAGAAGGTCATATAGGCCTTCCTAGGGAAACTAGGTGGGATAGTTAAAAAGCCTAAAAAAAAGGCATTTAGGCTTAACATAATAATAAAATAATCTTCCATAGAGGAAACTAGGCACTTAATGTCCAACACTCTTAGTAATAAAGACAATTATATAATTAACACTGAATGAAAATAATGATTAGGGAGTTAAGGCTAGTTAGGAGTGCAACAACCACCGTCTTCTAAGAAGGAGTAGAGGACTATCATGGTGTCCTTGGAGGGCCTAAGAGCCTTAACTTGGATCATACCTTTGTTTTTCTTTACCAACCATGAGGAAGAAGTAATTAAAAAACCATTTTTCTTTCCTGGCATCTCGAGTCGACTATAGATCTCATTCCAATTATTATCATGAGATAACAAAGCATGGGTTGGAAACATCTTTGTATGCCAAAAAAGGTTCCAAAATGTGGTGGAATTTTGTGTTGTTGGTGCAACTCGAACCAGGGTTCATGAGAAAGTCCATAACCATTGCATCCATGTATTCTTTCTCCCAATAGGCTTGCTAAACACCCACACCCACTTCATTTGCTTGCATGTGGCTACAAAGATAGATAGGGGTGGTACTGAGGTAGGTAGAAGTGGTTGCAACAACATCAATCTTCGGATGAGTGTGGTGCAAAAGGGCCTTTCCTTTCTAGAAAGCTTGAGGGGATGAATAGAACTCTATCATTAGATTAACACATCAAGTGTGGACATTTTAACCTCCTCGAGGTGTCACAAATAAAGGATGAGATTTTACTCGTTAGGAAATAAAATTCTCGTCTGACGATAATTCCCTCCATTCTACCAAAAATCGTGTAGTTTGATGTACCTTGAATACATAGATCCTTTTGTTGTCCACTCACCTTTTTCATCAAATTCTATATGCATGGGATAACTCCCTCCATTCTACCAAAAATCATGTAGTTTGGTGTACCTTGAATACGTAGACCATTTTATCATCCACTCACCTTTGTCATCAAATTCTATATGTATGGGAAGGCTATGCAAGGAGTCGTTCTTGCAACACATGGCTACAAACTAGGGAGGAAGGGATGATACTCCTAAACTTGTCACCATATCACTCCACTTAGGGATTTTTTTTTTTTGTATCCTAGAGGAACCTAGCAATTCACTTGACATGTAGCTACTAGTAAACCTCTCGGGTCTATGACTTGTCCTCCTCTCCATAAACCGGGTCAAAACGTGTGGGATTTGAACCTTGGATCTCTGAGTTTTCTTAGGACTCACATTACTTCGATCACCAATTGGGCCGCCCACTAGAACCACTTAGGGAAATATTTTTATTTTTATTCTAAAAATATATTTAATTTATATTTAGTATAATTATTTATCCAACTTGACTCTGCCTATTGATTAAGAGTCACTTGTTGTGTCAAATAAAACATGAGTTATGGTTCTTTGGGTATATAATATTAGTTAAAAATATTGTTACATTTTTTAAAACATATGTGTTTAACTTATATATAAATTCTTTTCATAAATAATAATAATAATAAAGTTTTAAAATTATATATATATATTTTTTGGAAACGTGAGATTTATCATTAGATATTGCCTATTAACATTTCTCAATCATGTACTTTATATGCTTGTGTTAGTTTATTATCCTTTTCTTTTATCTTATAAGTTGGATACCACATTATTCTCATTCAACCGAATAAAATGATAAATCAATTATAAATTTAATACATGGTGTTTATTATTCATCATTTTTTTCTCACACTAAGATTATCAATAAATATTGTTAATAATTAATTTATTATTTTTTCTTTTTTCATCTTATAAAATTGGATATAAAGTTATTTCTATTCAACAAATAAAATGGAGAAGATAGTAAATCTATTATTAACTTAATACATAGTACGTATTTTTTTTTGTGTAATTTAACTAATAAGTAAAATGGAGAAAAATAGTAAATCTATTATTAACTTAATACATGGTAGGTATTTTTCTATATAGTTTAACTAATAAGTAAAATGACTATTTTCTGAACATTTTTTCTGAATAACTTCATTTAAAATTCCATAAAAATTTATAAATTTCTAAAATTTAAGTTGTAAAAATCCCAATATCTTAAAAAATTTAAAGTCTTAAATTTTTTTAAAGAAGTTAAATCCATATATATTCAAAATACATTTAAAAAAATTAAAAATTACAATCTTACTAATTAATTGTCCTTTTTTCCTTTCGAAATTGCTTTATCCACCATTATATTAGTTGCCTATTTTTTCGGAGGTGATCTGCTGTAACCTTTTTCTTTTCGCGTGAAAGGAAACATAATGTTTCCCAGATACTTAGAAAGCTTCAACAGGAATTGCTTTATCCACTATTATATTAGTAACCTTTTTCTTTTCGAGTGAAAGGAAACATAATGTTTCCCAGATACTTAGAAAGCATCATTCAACAGGAATGATGGACGATCTTTCGGAGACGCTTTGATCGCTATATGAATTCAGCTTGACTTGAATCCAATATAAAACGAACGAGCTTGACTTTACTTGACTTGAACACAGAACGGACACGTATCTATCACAACCTGCCAAGTT
Organism: Pinus taeda; assembly: GCA_000404065.3. Taxonomy (NCBI): domain Eukaryota; kingdom Viridiplantae; phylum Streptophyta; class Pinopsida; order Pinales; family Pinaceae; genus Pinus; species Pinus taeda. Next base: position 16,596 of record APFE031752597.1, on the reverse strand, counting down.
CCTTTCCTCTTTTCCCATTTGCCTGACTTTACATTTTATTCCTCAACCCGGGAAACTAGGTGGGATAGTTAAAAAGCCTAAAAAAAATGGCATTTAGTGTTAGCATAATAATAAAAGAATCATCAATAGAGGAAATTAAGCATTTAATGACCAGGTGGATAGTTAAAAACCCTAAAAATTTGGTATTTAGGTTTGATATAATAATAAAATAATTATCAATAAAGGAAACTAAGTATTTAATGACCAACACTCTTAGTAATAAAGACAATTATATAATTGAAACTTAATGAAAATAATGATTAGGGAGTTAAGACTAGTTAGGAATAGAGGACTATTATGGTGTTTCTTGGAAGGCCCCAGAGTCTCAACTTGGATCACACCTATGTTTTTCTTTACCAGCCATGAGCAAGAAGTAATTAAAAAGAGATTTTGCTTTCTCGAGTCTACTATAGATCTCATTCCAATTATTATCATGAGATAACAAAGCATGGGTCAAAAATGTCTTTGTATGCCAATAAAGTTCCAAAATGTGGTGGAATTTGGTGTTGTGGGTGCAACTAGAACCACGGTTTATGTGAAAGTCCATAAGCATTGCATCCACCTATTCTTTCTCCCAGTAGGCTTGTTAAACACCCACACCCACTTCATTTGCTTGCACGTGGCTACAAAGATAAAGAGGGGTGGCACTGAGGTAGGTAGAAGTAGTTGCAACAACATCAATCTCCGCATGAGTGTGGTACAAAGGGGCCTTTCCTTTCTAGAAAGCTTGAGGGGATGAATAGAACTCTATCATTAGATTAACACATCAAGTGTGGAACATTTTAATCTCCTCGAGGTGTCACAAATAAAGGATGAGATTTTACTCATTAGGAAAAAAATTCTCTTCCCTCCATTCTACCAAAAATCATGTACTTTGATGTACTTTGAATACATCGATCCTTTTGTTGTCCACTCACCTTTGTCATCAAATTCTGTATGCATGGGATAACTCCCTCCATTCTACCAAAAAACACTTAGTTTGGTGTATCTTGGTAGATCATTTTGTCGTCCACTCACCTTTGTCATCAAATTCTATATGCATGGGAAGGCTCCTTTGTCATCAAATTCTATATGCATGGGAAGGCTATGCAACTATATGCATGGGAAGGCTCCTTTGTCATCAAATTCTATATGCATGGGAAGGCTATGCAAACCGTTCGTGCAACAGATGGCTACAAACTAGGGAGGGAGGGACCATACTAGGGAGGGAGGGACCATACTCCTAAAACTGTCACCATATCACCCCACTTAGGGATTTTTTTTTTTTGTAACCTAGTGGAAGCTAGCAATCCACTTGACATGTAGCTACTAGTGAACCTCTAGGGTCTATGACTTGTCCTCTCCATAAATTGGGTCACAACCGGTGGGATTTGAACCTTGGATCTCTCAGTTTTCTCAGGACTCACATTACTTCTATTGCCAATTGAGCAGCCCATTAAGACCACTTAGGGAAATTTTTTTTATTTTTATTTTAAAAATATATTTAATTTATATTTAGTATAATTATTTATACAACTTGACTCTACCCATGGACTAAGAGTCACTTATTGTGTCAAATTAACGAGTTATCATTTTTTAGATATATAATACTAGTTAAAAGGGTAGTTGTCTATAATGCGACTTTTTGGAAGTTTTTCAGGTGGGTTTTTCCGGTCAAAATCCGGCAGCAATTTATTGGAATCTCAAGTTTGATAGCTAGTTTCTGCACAATCAAAGCATCCCAGGGGTTTTTCAGGGTGCTGAATCCAAATATGCAGTTAAAAAACCATTTTAACTGCAACAAATCAAGATTTATCCTCAATTTCTTCCACCGGATTTCGTCACCGGAATCTCCAAAAAGTCGCATTATAGACAACTCCGTTAAAAGGAATGATGGACGATCTTTCCGGAGACGCTTTGATCGCTTCATGAGTTCAGCTTGCCTTGAATCGAATATAAAACGAACGAGCTTGACTTTACTTGACTTGAATACAGAACGGACACGTATCTATCACAACCTGTCAAGTTCCTTTCCTCTTTCCCCATTTGCCTGACTTTACACGTTATTCCTTAACTCGCTCTGCTCAGAGATCTCCACACGGAAAGGACGAGTTCGGAAAAATTGAATCATTTCAGTTACTAATGACAGAATGGCCCCCTCCCATATCAGTAATTGCAGAAGGAATACCATTAAATTCACTGCAAAATTTAATATATTTCTCTCTTTATTGCTGGTACTACTAAGATTAACATTAGCTCAGTATGATAGTTATAATCGCTCGTTTAGCGAGTGCGGGCAAGACAATATTTTGCATCGAAGTGCTTTGGAGAGGAACCTGAAAGTGGTTCTGAATTCGTTGGTTGAAAATGTTGGGGAGACAGGCTACAATATTTCAAGTTATGGAGAGAATGGAGATAAGATCTACGGTCTTGTTCAGTGCAGGGGCGACCTCAATGCCTCTGCTTGTCAGACATGTACTTCACGGGCTGGAGATAGTCTTCGTCAAATCTGTAATGGTACTTCTGGAAGCATTCACCTCGGTCTCTGCTTTCTGAAATATGCCACTCACAGCCCTGATTCAAGTTTAAGTTCATTCGGCAACTTTAGTGGGCTCTGCAATGAAAGTAAATCAGAAAATGCAGGGGGTTTTAGCTGGAGGATTGCCAATCTTTTGACGAGGCTTGTGGAAAAAACTGAGTCCAGTATGGTGGGTTACAGTACACTCAGTGATTATGGAGTTTATTCTCTGGCTGAATGCTGGCGAGACCTTACTAGGAGCCGGTGTAGTCAGTGCCTCAACACTATCTACACACATTTGAATGTATGTTCAGTAGGAACTAACAAGGGAACCGTCCTGAATGGCTACTGCATGATTCAATTTACAGAGCACAAGTTTTACAGTGATCATGTCCCATCCCCAGAAACAGAAGGTACTATTGTCATTTTTTTGTTTGTTTTATTCATGGGGATTTAGAATTTTTTTGTTCAGTAGAAAAAAAAACCTACTTCTTAGTATTAATATAAAAATAGCACATTATCATGTTTCTCTATCTTCTCCGGGTAGAAATTCTTACAATATCTTAAATTTGCTATCTGTCTATTCCTTTGACACTGTTCTAATAACATATCTTTATAATCATTACTTCTCTAAATTTGTCCAGGAACATAATAAAAACTAATCCATAAAGCATTCCACTTGCTTCGCCAAACATTCAGTAGCATGAAAAAAACCTAAACATAATACTTTCCACTTGTTTCGCCTAACATCCAGAAGCATAGGAAAAAAAACAAAACAAAACAAAACATAAAGCAATCCACTTGCTTCGCCAGAAGTCTGTCGGAGATTACACAGTTCCAAATTCCTCCCTTGCTTCTATTCGTAATTTATGCTCTCTGTGTTGATCAGATGGGCCCTACTGGAAAACAGAAAAGAAAAATTTACTTGTAGGTTTCATCATCCCTCTCTTTGACAGCATGTCAGCTGTCCAATTCTGTTCTATGTAGATAGGATCGAAATGAATTACTTGGAAAGTACTCACAATGATCTGAATCCTACACATCCAGTTTTTGAGAATGGGAGGAATGAAATTTGTGTTGTTCTGCATTCAGTCTATGATTATAAGAACTCCCCATAGTGGCTATAAGAACTCCCCATAGTGCTAAAAGTTCTGCCCTGCTATTAAATCCCTGGCCTCCTTCCCACCAGAAATGGTAAAATTTCCTGGGGTTGATGACTATGACCGCCCCACATCCACATCTCCTCTATTTACGGGCTCCATCGAAAAAATCCCACCGGAAGCTATCCATTGGGGTTGTTTCTGATGTTTGGACCCATTTCCTCATATGCTGTAATTATGTTATAGATGTCGTTCTGAGGCTTTTCCATTTCCTGTTCGTAAATTGTTGCGTTACTGTTTGAAATTTGAATGCATAATACTTCATAACAAAGTGATCCATTTAAATTACTCTCAAAATTTCAAAATAAATTAATAATTCAATTTAGAAATAAAGATTCTTATTTGCTGCAGGGAAAGGAGGCCCTAAATTGCTGGGATTGAGCATGGGTGGTGCGGTTCTTATAGTGGTGTTGCTCGGGGCGGTTCTAATTTGGAAAAGAAAAGCTATTAAGGCCACTTATAAGAAACAGCTACCAGGTAAGTGAAGTTTCTTTCTTACTTTGCTATAATGAGTGTTATTTTTCCAATTAATATTTAATCTTTTATATTTATTTATATAAAGATAAGCACTTAATGAATTTCAAAGATACTCCAATATGATGTGAACCAGAGCTCAACAGTCCATGAATTACAAAGTTACAGTAAAGGTTAGTCAATATTCAAACCCAACATTGAACAATACACTATTCAGTCATCTTAAGATTTTTAGTATTTTAAAACAGTGATCCTTTAAATCCATCTGAAACCTTACAAACCTGATCTTAAAAATGTTAAGTGACCTGGTATTATAAGTAAAGGTCAGTCAATGTTCAAATCCAACAATACACTGCTCAGTCATCTTAAGATTTTTTGTTTCTAAAACATGGATCCTTTAAATCCATCTGAAACCATACGAGAAAACTTCGAAAAGATTCTATGTATTAATCATGACGATAGACTGAAGGATTGGTATTCAAGACTTGGTATATATATACACTTTTGCTTATCTCTGTATATGGTTTATATACACTCTTTTGCATGTCTCTATATCTTGTTTTGTGGTTATTTTACCATATTTAAACGAGATGATATTTTTTTTTAATTTTTTTGGTAAATCGCAGTTATAAATTTTAATGTTTTTTTTTTCACATTTTACTTCAATATTTGATATTGATTTAATTTTAAACAATTTTAACTATAAATTTAGTTTCTTAGTTTAAATTATCTAAATCATACTTTAAAAAAAAAAAAAATCAACTTACTAAAAGAGCAATTAATTTGATGAGGAAAACACTCAGTCATTCCTTTTTTATATATACAAAGACTAAGGCTTTAGGCATTCATCATACATATTAAAAGACTAAGGCTCTTAGGGTATTGCAGAGCCGTTTACAAAAGAAATAGGATAAAATTTATAAGTATACTTCTTTGGTAGCCCACTAAGGATTTGTTGCTAAGCTTTTGAAACGACGTAGGTTTGTCGTTCTTTCATCTTTTAGCATTAGAAGTTAGTATAAAAATCAAATAGAAGAGAAAAAAAGGCCAAAGGCCAATGACTTGAAACTCTTTCTCTCTTTTCTCATGTTGAATTATGGTGGCAATGTCTTCAATAGCTTTGACAACTTGAAATCTAACATAGCTTGAGTGGGTCTTGAGTTCTTGAGTTTGAGAAGGAATTCTCGCCTAAGTGTCAATTACAATGGGATATCCCATGTTGAAGAGTTTAAGCATCTAAGAGCATGTTTTTGTAGTAAAAAGTTATGACAGACCAACCCTACATGCCCCCACATTTTGTGTGATGTCATCATGTGGGAGAAAGGGTGGAGAGGATGGAGGGAGGTGTATTCACACCCTCATGCCTCTACGTTGTGCATAATCCATATTTTGCAAGATTTGTTAGCAAATGAAAAGGGAAAGAAAATAAAATAAAGCATGTGAAGAGGGATTAATGTATAAGCCACCACGAAAGCCATAATTACTTCCCTATTTCCACATTGAATCCACATAAAAAATGACATTGATTTACATGGGTGGTTGGTAACAAGAATATGCTCACCAAAATTTGGAGGGAAACCTATTTCCACATTGATTCCACATTAGGAATGACATTGACATACATGTGTGACTACTAACAAGAAATTGTCTACAAAAATTTGAAGGGTAGTCCAAAATTGTGAAGAAAATACGATAATGAATTGGAAAGCAACAAACCACCTATAACTAACTCTTGAAGGAAAAATACATGAAAGGAAGAAATTAAATCGCTAAAGGAGTTGCATCAAAGACTCATGAGTAAGAAAATTGTAGAGATGTACATACACAAAACTAGAAGGAAATTTAAAGGTTTGTAAGTCATATTGTTTAGAATTTTATTTGTGTGACTGAACTTTTGTTCTCTGAATTTGTTTTCATAAGTATAGAGGAATGCAAATACATAATTAAGCAAAGTGAGAATCCTTAGTGAGTCACAATGAGCAATTTTGATTTTTCCACTAGAATATAGATCAATTTGGTATAATATAAGTTTGTTTTAATTCCTAATACAAAATTAAATGGTGAAGACAAAACTTCACTATTCGTTGGGTGGAGAGCCATTTTGTAGGACTATCATGCAATATAGCTCCAAGAATTAGACATGATGAATGAACATGAGATCAAACATTGTGAATCAAGTCTTTAGAAGATGTAATCATACATGGAAGGTGTTGTACCCTACTCTTCTTTCCTTTTATGCTTCATATAACAAAGGGGTTGAGGTGCAATGCATGGCATAGTTTGGAGCCATTTTTAGAGTGGAAGAAGAACTCAAAGACCACATTAGACTCACTCAAGCAGAAAGTGCTCTAGAAGAGCTTTCGAACTATATAAATAAGTATGAAAATGGCCTCCTGGATCATAAGATAATGGCAGTCAAAGTCAGGCCCATAAAAGTCAAAATCTCGGAGACTCCGTGATCTCGGAATCTTGTAACTAATGAGAAAATCAATTTCAAAAGGCTTTGGGAACTAGGGACCAGGGATCCGTCAACTGTTAGAGCAGGGGACGTCTAGTGACAAAACCCTATAACAGAAATTGGAGGCCCAGACCCCGCGGCGCCGAAACCTCGTAACATTTGGTTAGATGAATTTTCGAAGTCACCAAGATTGGACCATTTACAGAGAAATTTATCAGACAATAAACGATCGGGGAGCCTTCTCTCTCTCCTATGACTGGACATGTTGCAACATATCATTAGGTAAAGGTGGCATTACCAACCACCCACTTGGAGGTGGACATGTGGCTTGTCGTTTTGAAGTTTTCAGGTACCCGAAGGGATCATATAAGGATGACACTTGGACCAATCATAGCTTGACACATGGTGTGTTTGAAGTCAGCATGACATCATCCTGATTACATGTCCCCGGGGGGTCAGAACCTCATAACAATTTCCATTTATATTTCAAAAGGAGTTGGGCTTCTGGGGACCAGGGGACTAGAACATCATGGCATCTGGGTTTCAGCTCAAAAGTGAGGATGATCTAAATTTAAACAACAAAGAAACAAATTACAGATATAACCATACACACAGAGATGCAACGGAAATAAAACTTCATTTCATTAATATCAAAGAACTAAAATATGCTTACATACAAAATGGAAATAAACTAGCTCGGGCGATGGTAGCTTACCTTTGAGAAGAGATGTGGCGGCTACATGCCTATGGACTGTGTTCCAATGAGGCTTGAAGGCTTATTTATTTTTGAGAAATAATAGAAAACCCTAAACATCCAAAAACCTAACCCTAGGAGATGAAACACCAAACTATGGGCCTTGTTGGGGTAAGTTGGTACATCAACTTCCCAGGGTCGTAACTTTGGCATACGATCTCCATTTGATTCACATGATACCTCATTAGAAAGATATATCTGAGGACTACAACTACTGACAACGAACATCGAGTTTAAAACTTATATTCACCACTAATGGTTTTCCCAAAAAATATCGTTTAGGACCTCAAAATGACTTTGGAAGTTCAGGACCCGAAAAACTACCAAAAATAGTAAATTATGCTACAATTAAGGAAACTGAAAAACTGAAAGAAACAATGGTGGGGTTCCAAGTGGAGTAGATGGGTGGCCACCAATATCCACTTGGATCATTCCTTCCCCCTTAGGAAGCAATGGTCCCCATTGCATTGAGTTCCTCCATGAGATGAGGAAACTTTTGTTGAACTTGGTCCCTCATTAGCCATTTGCCCTAGTGAAGGAGTTGGCCTCCTTTGACAACTCGATATACATTACGGGAATTTTGAGGTCTAAAATGGGCCTCTTAAGAAAAATTTACAACCAAAATAAAATTTATAAGAACCAATACGATTCAAGATGATGATGTCAACCATGGGGGATGGTTCACCATTTTTGGAGTAAAAAAGTGAAAATATTAAAAAATAATAAAATAATAAAATTATTTTTTCAACTCGTATTTTCGACTTATCTCCCTAATGTTTTACTCAAATTTCGAGCGGGAGTAATCGTTGGATGCAAAATTTAATTCCTCATCCGAGGAGTACGATGTTGCATACTTTCGATAGACCTTGCTACAAGAAAAATGAGAAATACATGAAAAATGTGATTGCAATCACGTTTGTCATGTATTTCTCATTTTTCGTGTAGTAGGGTCCATCAAAAGTATGTAACATGGGTACTCCTTGGATGAGGAATCAAATTTTTCATCCAACAATTGTTTCCACTCAAAATTTGAGTAAACCCATACAGAGATAAGTTGAAAATACGGGTTGCAAAAATAGTTTTTCCTTTTTTCGCTCTAAAATTTGATGATGTAATCTAATATTATTTTATTATTTCCACTATTATTTTATAATTTCCTTAGGAGGCCCATTTTAGACCTAAAAACTCCCTTAATGGTTGGATATTTTTCTGTTGGGTGTTCTTGATTTGTGTGTCCATGATCTGATGAGTTGTGGCTTGTTCCACGCAGTCTAGGTTTAACTCTGTTGGTGTGAGTTGTTTTGCAATGTCGGATGTTTCCCACAATAGTGTAAAGTAGGGTCGAAGCCAGTCCACATTGAACACTGGGTGTAGACCAAGGAATGGTGGAATACTAAGCTCGAAGGCATTGTCCCCTGCTGCCTTGGTGATGGTGTATGACCCATATCGGAGCAGGCGAAGCTTGCGGTGGGGCCCAATGAGGCACTCCTTCTACAAATGTAGCCAAACTTTGTCACGCACATGGAACTTGTCTGGCACCCGATGTTGATCATGCCATTGCTTGTACTTAGCATTGGTTCTGTCCAATATGTCATGGACTTGTTGGTAGATGTGTTGAATGTGCTCAATGAAGTTGTTTGCCTTGTCGGCTTTGGACTAGACTTGAGACAAATCTGCCTGAGTAACTACAAATGGTATGGCCACATCAATGGGACATACTGGCTGAAATCCCAAGCCCGCCTGAAAAGGGTGTGGTGAGTCGAGTTGTGGAGAGCCCGATTATAGTTGTGTTGGACATAGGGGAGGCTCTCATCCCATGTGCATGGATGCTTTGAGTTGTACATGCATGGATGCTTTGAGTTGTACATGCACAAAATGTGTATGATCATCCTGTTGACGACCTTTGTCAAGCCATCAGTTCAGGGATTAAAAGTTGTGGACTTAGTGAGCTTGGTGTCCAACATCGATCAGAGACTGGATCAAAATGTACTGAGGAATCTGTTGTCTCAAACCGAGATGATATACTATGGGATCCCAAAGTGTATCTAAACTTGTTCAAAGAAGAGTTTAACAGTGGCTTCTGGTGTGATATTCTTCTTGTAGGTCGCTATAATGGCCACCTTCGATAATGTGTCGACAACCACAAAAACATAGTCGTTTCCATGATTAGTAGAAGGAAGACCTGACATGTAATCCATGGAGATGGATTCCCAAGGTCGCCTGGGGGTAGGCAACGAAATATAGAGGCCTTGCTTCTTGATGGTTGGTTTGGAAATGACGCAGGCAATGCATGATTTGATGTACTTCCCGACATCTTGTGGAAGATTCGACCAATAGAAATACTTTTGTAGTACTGCCATTGTTTTCTTGACCCCGAAATGGCCAACGACCCAAATGTAGTGTGCTTCCCAAATCATCTTGGCACACTCACTTGAAGGAACACAAAGGTGTCCCAGGTGGCATAACAGTGCATCTTGGAGGTGAAAATTAGGAACTTGCTGACCCTCCAAGAGTGTCTAGTATGTGTGGCTGAATTCTGGGTCGCTTTTATAGAGAAGTGGCCAATCAAAAGTCCCATGCCCACAGGAGTTGAGAACAGTGGTTAACACCATGATCAAGCATTGGCTGAGGTAGTCTACAACATTTTTGGCACTGGCCTTCTTGTACTTGATATTCCAATGTAACTGTTGTAAGTATGTGGACTACTTCTGATGGAGATAATTATGCAACTTCCCTTACGCTTGTATGAACTACAAGGGTCGGTGGTCTGTGTGGATGATCGTTTCCTTCCCCAAAATGTAATGCTTCCATTGTTAGCAAGACTACACAATGGAATACATCTCTTTTTCATAAGTGGGATACTTTTGGACTGTGTCTGAAAGTGTCCCACTGTGATATGCCATTAGATGCCCCTGTTGAGTAAGGGCTACCCCAATAGCACAATTAGAGGCATTTGTCTCGATCTCAAATGGTTGTTGCAAGTCTAGTAATGTAAGCACTAGTGCAGAGCAGAGACGATGTTCCAACTCTACGAATGCCTTTTGCTGAGATTCAAACCAAAAGAATTTTGCTTTCGCTCCTCCCTTGGTGTTTTGACTCAAGGGCTAGTGATATGAGAGAACCCCAACACAAACCTACGGTAGAAATTGGTAAGACCTAGAAAGCTGCGGAGCTCTGTCAGAGTGGTTGGAGCTGGCCAATCCTGAATGACTTGGACTTGGTTGGATCCACTTGCAGCCCCCATTCATCAATAATGTATCCTAGATATTGAACCTGGGTCATGCCAAAAGTGCATTTCTCCAAATTGGCACACAACTTGTGTTGTTGCAGTGTTTGGAGAACCTCTTGGGTGTGGTGGAGGTGCTCTTCCCAACTTTGGCTAAAGGTCGAGATGTCATCCAAGTATACCCCTACAAATGAGTTGGTGAATGTCCACAAGATGTCATCCATCAGCCTTGTGAAGGTTGCAGGAGCATTCGTCAACCCAAAAGGCATAACCAGCCATTCGAAAATGCCCTCCTTGGCTTTGAAGGTAGTCTTCCACACATCAGAGGGTTTGATTGGTACTTTGTGATATTCGGACTTCAAGTTGATCTTACTGAAATATTCCCCCCCCTTGAGTTGGTCTAGAAGGTCATCAATTCATGGGATCAGGTATCTATTCCGAATAATGATCTTGTTTAGCGCCCAGTAGTCAATACAAAGTCTCCAGGTACCATCCTTCTTCTCTACCAACACGATCAAGCTCCACGGGGCGATGAACTCAGCTGGATGTAACCTTTCTGCAGCATCTCTTGAATTTGCCTCTTGATTTCGTCGTTCTCCAAAACATAGTGATGATAGATTGGTCCATTGGGAAATGGCACACCTAGGGTCAGATTGGTGGAGTGCTTGACTTGACAGTGTAGAGGCACTGCTCCAGGGGAGGTGAATATGTCCTCATACTCCTCCATTATCTTGTCCATTTGTTTTTGTCGTGCAGAGGGGCCTTGTCTAGAGGTCATGGCCACTATATTCTTCTTTTCCTGAGGGCGTAACATCAGGAAAACAAATTTCCCGGTTTTGGAAATGAGCTTAGTGCATTGTTTTGCAGTAACCAAAGAGATTGTGGTAGGCAGTGCTACCTCCAGTATCCTGTACATCTTATTTCCCAAGGTAATAATAACAGCGCGAGGCCTTGACTCATACATAACATGTCACTTCCACAAGTATGGTTGGCCTAATAATACATCACAAACATCAAGAGGAGCAACGTCACATAATACCTCATCCATGAAGGGCTTGATGCTGTATCGAAGGCGACACTGTTGGCTGACGTGGAGATCCCGTCCTTGGTGAAGCCACCTGATGGTGTACAGTTGTGGGTGTTCTATGGTTGATAAGCCTAACTACTTCACAGCCTCTGCTGAAATGAGGTTATTTTGGATCCCGTTGTCGACAACATAGCGGGAAAACCTTTACCCACATCTAGGAGTGGAAGAAGCACTCTTCCTCCTATGGATCTTCGGGTTCTTCCTTCTGTGATCATTGTGGTGGAAACGATGGCATTGGGATTCACATCGATAATCTTCTTCCCTTTGTCATTCCCCTTGTCGGGTTCTGATCAGAGTCAGAACATGCATCTGATTCAAAATCTTTCAGCTCGGCCACCAGCGACTACTTGGCTCGACACTCACTTGTGTTGTGAGTGGAACTCTTATGGAACTCACACCACTTTCCCATGTCATTCTTCAGCTTCGCGGTGTTGTTATTTGCTTGCGGATTTGGCGAGTTTTCCGGGGATGCCCTGCATTGGCTTTGTCCTTTGTTCTGTGGTTTGGGGGCACCTTTCCATTGCTTTGGATTCGCAAATCCAAAGTCTCGCTTTTTCTGTTTAAGTTTTGCTCGATCTTGACAGTGTATTGGTACGTTGTGCCGAGCGAGATGATGTCCAGGAATTCCATCTCATCCTAGATGTACTAGTGTAGGCAGCTAGGTACTTGAGTGCCAAATGTTTCTCAGAATCCTTGATACCGAACTTCATGCGAAGGGTATGAAAAACACTAGTAAACTCTAGCATGTCTTGGTCCCTTCCCTACCACAACGTGGTCCACTTTATGTATTTATCCTCATAGCTCTTGACAGGGTAGTACTTCTCCTTGATGGTGTCCCAGAATGAATTCCAATTGGGTGCGACTGAAAATAGTGAGGGTGTAATTTCTTCCTTTTGCTCACAATAGGTTTCCCACCAATCCTTGACATGGGGGGCAGCTTTGAGAAGAGAAAAAGTAATCTTTTCCTAGCTGGAAAAATCATGAACAAATAAAATGTCCTTCTAGTAGATTTAACCATTTATCTACGACGTCTACATCTATTTGGCCCTCAAATATGGGAATGCCAAAGTTTACTTGTACCTTAAAAGGAGTGGCACCTCTAAAGTGGCTGTTGGATGTGGATGCGCCACCGGTGGGAAACCGTTGAAGGATTTGGGCAAAGTTATCCATCATCGTGTTCCTTTGTTTTTCAAGGGCCTCCTTGAGCAATATTTTGATAGGATCTCTTGCTCCCTCATCTTTCTTTTCTTCCCACATGGGTGGTCGTCAGGTTTTGTGAAGCTGACCTTGCAAAGGTTCAACCAGATTGAGCCCTAACTCCTTATACCCCATTGGGGATATGAAAAGAAGGATCGAGAAAGAGTAGACCGCTCTGATACCATTGGTTTGAATTTAAACAAGAATGCAACAAATTACAAATATAACCATACACATAGAGGTGCAGCGAAAATAAAACTTCATTTCAATAATATCAAAGAACTGAAATATGCTTACATACAGAATGGAAATAAACTAGCTTGGGCGATTGTAGCTTATCTCTGAGAACATATGTGGTGGCTACATGCCTCTGAACTATGTTCCAATGAGGCTTGATGGCCTATTGTTTATTGAGAAACATTGGAAAGCCCTACACATCCAAAAACCTAACCCTAGGAGATGAAACACCAAACTATGGGCCCTGTTAGGGTAGGTTGGTACATCAACTTCCCGGGGTTGTAACTTTGGGATACGATCTCTGTTTTATGAACATGATACTTCATTAGAAATATCTATCTGATGACTACAATTGTTGTCAACAAATATTGAGTTAAAAAATCATATTAGCCACCAGTGGTTTTCCCAAAAAATATCGTTTAGGGCCTAAAAACGGCTCTAGAAGTTTAGGACTCGAAAAACTGCCAAAATAGTAAACTATGCCATAATTAAGGAAAGTGAAAAACTGAAAGAAACAATGGTAGGGGTCCAAGTGAAATAGTCAGATGGCCATTAATATCTACCTGGATCAGAGGAAGCATTAGAAAACACCATTTTTGACCCACAAGATCTGCGAAGTGGTAGTGGGCCTCCCCCCCACTTTCCAAAATGTATATGGTTAAGTAACAACCACCAACAGAGCAGATCATCATCCATCTTGAAGCGACCTCACCCGAGAGAAGCTCCGTAGCGTAAACAAGCGTGATAGTTAAGTCAACGCTTGCTCTTGGAAAGTCAGAGTCAATAAAGTGGATAAAACATATCAACCGTTGTGATTAATTTCGAGGGGTTGAGCCTTGACTCCAAGTTCGCTCAGGCACCATGCCAGAGGAGGTAAAATGGGTCCACCACCTATCGGGTTGATTCAATGACCATGTCAGTAGTTTATACCACTATTAGGTGAGCTTGGAAAGCGAACATGAGACTGTTTGATACATGACCCTCCTCCCTTGGCCTCCACCCAATCCAATTCCGCCACATGTCTCCCCCACACCACCTCTTCCCTTTTCTTGTGTAAAAAACTCTACGAACCAACCGTTGCACCCCTTGCACTAAACGTTGTAATTTAAACCTGCCTATTTTAAATTGTTCTATCTCTAAGTCACGCCATCTGTTTGTAGCTATCTTCGCTTGACTGTCTGTTAATTGGTGTAAGGACCTTTGCACACCCTCAGTGTCCATTTTACTCCACTTACTAGGTAATTCACAGTATCTCAATCCTTGCACAATTTGTTATCATGATCAAATTGAAAAAGGTCTCGTCAAAAACCCCAAAAAAGAAAAACCAAAACCCTCGAGCCACACCGAACACTTTATGGACACCGAGGGGGAAATTCATGATTTCTCCTACCCTCTAAACTTATCCGACCTTTGATTTGACTACTATGGATGCTATCTGTACAAGGAAGACACATTCTGAGTCATTGTGTTAGGATTGTATCACTTAGTCACCTCGACGGTGTACCCTTTCCCAGAATTCATATCGTTGCTCATGGCCATGTTCGTTAAAGAGAAAAATTGTTGTATTTTCTCCATTGGGAAGAAAATTTTGGAAGTCACCCATGAATTGATACACAACACCTTCCTTTAATCGAAATCCAAAAATTTGGATAAGCTTATAGAGACCATGCTCTTATGTGATTACATTGGACACTCGGTTGGAGAGAAACAAGTCTTTCACCAACTAATCCTAGCCCTAAATGCACAATTGCCTGCCAACTCAGAAAACCTTCATATTTCTTTGTTTTCATAGTCTGTGTAGCCCATCCTCTCTGTTATATTATGGCTATTTTGTGAGGATGAGATAACATATGTCTCCAAAGCATCCTTAGGGATTTTACATAAGATGATGATGCCAGACATTGTCCTTGACATTCCCTCTTTCGTGGCTGAAGCCATCAAGTTCCAGTGCCAGCGATACTATTGGCTTCCTCCTTAAGTCATTACTCCATATTTGTTTAATTGTTCGTTTACACTCATGTGGAATAATTTGTTCCCATAGGCCTCAACATTGTAGACACCCATAATTAAAGGAAATCTATGGTTGTCTAGGACAGTTCTCTGAAAAAAACCCAACAATGAAGGGTTTTCACACCTCTCTACTTTCATGTTCATTGCTTATAAAATTATCAACAAAGTCTCCCCTCCTCGAGTATTACCCCAATATAGTAGTATTCATCAGCTCAACAAAGATGCTAGGTTGTGTGAGTGGTATTTATTTGAAGACTACACTGCAATCAAACTATACAGGTCTGAATTGCCTCCTTACCGGTTCTTGTATTTTATGCCCATGGTAATTTTTGCCTTGGAGTTCATTAGGCAGAGCCTAAACACAAATCAAATCCATTTTGTCCCTACCAAAAAGGGCTATATGTTTAAGCTTCCCATGACTGTAGGCTCCTTTGTTATGAACTCTAGACAAAACTAAATAGATCATTTAAAATATAAGTACAAATTACAATTGCATGTGTTATTAGTGGTTACAATATAATTTTTAGATTTTCTGTTTTTTTAATTTGAAAAATACATTTTAAAAGAGATAAAATTAGTCATTTATGGATTAAATAAATTATTATTTTTTTGAATTATCAAATATTTAATTTAATATTTATATGTGTCAAAGCTACTGTAATACCATAATAAAATTCTTATATTTAAAATAAAATTAAGTGATTTTAACTCCATAGTAATTATAATATCCTCCACCATAAACAAGTATAATAAAGTCAGTGTAGATCCATCTTAACTTTGGATCTATCTGTAATGTCAACCAACCCCTCAGGGTACCATTAGAGGAATGGGGCGATTATATATTTTTTTGTTATAATTCAGCAGTGGTAGTTCTGTACTTATATATATAAATACACACACACACACACACACACACACACACACACATTTTTTATGCTCTCTGAAAACCCAAGGGCCTCCACTCTCTACATTAGCCAGCACCTTTCGGGTGGGTCCCACTAGACATGTGACCTCGCTCATCCTCTCCCGACAACTCCCAAGTTATGCGCTTGGATACCCGTTGGATTCTCTGCACTAGTCTTACATGGAAAACAAGCCCCTCTTTACCACCTCCTTATTGGCCCAAGGTCTTCCGCAAATGGTCGTTGTTGCTAGCTTGGCTCATCACGACACATTCCTTTAGGATGCGTCTTTATCCTATTGAATTCATGACATCAGGCTAACTTGGTAGTGGGCCTTTCCTCAGCTAATGATAGCTTTGTCGGGCTTGGGTGTATGGCCATGTCGTTGACCGATGTCACCCTGTTATCTTACTTCCTCACACTTACAATTGACTCATGCTTTAACCTTCTAGGTGGTCTTGTTAGGTTGACTCTGCAAGTGGGATAGTCCCTGACCTATAGCGCTATGACAAGGCATGGGCCTGGCCACTTTCCATCTTACATCATCCCACTAGG
>APFE031752596.1:0-13223 GCA_000404065.3 Pinus taeda | reverse complement strand
TTAATAACATAAATATAATTTTATTTTTGGAATCTGCAAATTAAATATTAAAACTAACATGTAGATTTTTCATCTCACATATATTTTTAATAGGTCTTTCCTTTTAAACATAAATACCATTTTGAAATAAATATATGCTCCAGATATTGTATATTCAAAGATTAGCATCGTTAAAGTTGTTTGAATTTTTTTTAGAAAGTTAAAATGTTGAAAAAGTTCAGTCTAAACATAATGTTGAAATAAAACAATTACACGTGAATGCTTTCATGTTAACAAAGCAGAATTGTCACATCAATGGTGTTAATAACATGTGGTAACAATGTGAATGTAATGAGATTGATAACTTTAGTTTGAAAATAATGTAGGATGTCACTTGTAATTTCAAATGTGTACCAATTATAAACTAGGTTGGAGAGGTATGGGCAAAGCAATTAGAATAGGGTAAGATTATTATAATTTGATTTTAAATATTAAAATTTTAGAGGTTAAAATTGGTGATGGAATTTGTTTTCATATTGTTTGTATTTTTTTATACTAAATGTCTATAAGTAGTGTTTCTAAATTTTTTAAAAACAAATTAAACAAAACTAAAAAATATTCATTAAACTTTATGTAAACAAAAAACAATTCCAGAAACCAACCATGGATTTTTCCAGATGCTCTTACAAGAGAAGAGATATGTCATAACCCACATCACATTAGTGTAAATATTAATGTTACCACAGCGCAATCAAAATTTTGTTTTTCGATATTTATTTATTGTTCTGAGGATATATATTAAAGTTTCGTGCTATGGTAATATTACCAACACATAACCATGGTATTTGATGTCTGGCAACGTTATATCGCATTTAATATTCACCAACCAACGTATATGGAACGATCCCCTTTTGATTCATCAGTACCCGGCGATCTTGACTATTCAACGATCCTGGCTTGGCTTGAGGACAAGTGTCCCGCCTGAACGCTGCCGATTCATTGAGCCTGATCGCAGATCGCGAGGAAGCAGCGGCTTGATGGCGAGGACAGCTGTTCGGCTCCTTGGGATGAGGACAGAGATCGACGGCAGAGAGTCCATCCCGCCATCGTTCGAGATCGCCTTGGCTATCTCGCCTTGCAAACCCCGCATAAGGTTTCTGAAGTCCATTCCGCGGAGACATTGTGCCGAGGGGGTTCTGGTGCGCGCGTCTTCTCCTATCCTGCCAACCGCTCAGGTGACTTGCTTGCGCTCTGGTTTGCAATGGAAACTGACGAATTGTTCACCCATTTTATCTTTTTGAAGGTTTCATGGTTTATTTGATTCAGTATTCCTGATATTGCGAATGTTTCTTATAGTTTATTGATAAATGATGTGGTCTGCAGTTCATCTAACCGCGCGTAGTTGGTGAACAGGTTCATGAATCTATTCCACCTTGAAATACCACAGCTGGGTATCAATGGCGACCTCTACCAGGTAAGAGCTACGCCCATAGATTAAATTAAGGTTTGAAACTATGGCGTCGGTTTAATGTCCTTCTTCTCTTTGTCAGGTGGTTTCATTTTCTACAAAGATGTGAGTCTGTTTTAAGGTTTTGGCCCTAATGCCATTTACGGAAGCTATTGAGACTCCTCGCCATTACTACCCATTCCAGGGTTTTGTTTTCTTTCTTTTTGCTTAGCAATTTCCCCATTAAGGGGTTTCGAACTTATTCCGCTTGGCTGTAGTTTGGCGACCCGAATACGGGTTCTTCCTGTTTTTAAACTGGTTAATATATATGTATTGTACTGTTTTGGTCACGGACCTCCAGAAGTTTTAATGTCTGTTTTACATACTTTCGTCCTTCCATAATTTTAAGAAGGGATTCAGGTTTTCGGCCTGTTCAAAATAGTTTGCTTAATATGAATATTTAATGGTCGTTCAGATACTCTCGTTTATCTTACGGAATACTTCTTGATTTGGCATATGAGGTTAACCGATCTTAGTTTTTCTTTTAAAAAATTGTGCTTGAAGTTATTGGAGCTTTTACTGCTCGGCTTAAGGCTACCTAGTCATGTACTGCTTGTCTTTACAGATGTCTTGCCAGGTTCATATGCGTTATTCTTTACGGATATTTCCGCCATGTATAAATGCTTAACTTCATATTTTTATGTTGAAATCGAACGTCTTGAATTGTAGTTCGTTTGTGAACTCCGGCGATAATACGCCACTGATTCCGCGTGAGAGATTCTGGTCTCTCAGGAGTAGGGTTTCATACTCGCTAGTTGCTCTTGGTATTTGTTCTAACTCGAAATACTGGAGAGAAAATATATTTTCTCTGAGCTGAGATCTCAGACGCGTCCCGCGTATACAGAGTAGTGATCTCTTCCATTATACAGCAAATGTGGACCGAATCTTTGAGTGCATGTGCGAATATAAAAATATCATGATTTTCGTTAAAAAGAGTTTTTGTTTAAATATAATACTGCCCTGTTCGATCGGGATCACGTTTACATTTACAATTTCTCTAATAAGAATTGTGTTTTGAAAACAGATTAGCTCTTCGCATTGGAAATGTTTAATATTCATTCCGATATTTACTTGCAGCTTATCTGAGACGTTTTTAATTGTTACCGTCCTCTTCGAGGTTATATAATACTCTGTTTTTTTTTTATTTTTTTTATATATATATATATACAGTTTCGAATTCTTTTTCCAGAGATTAAATATCTCAGAAATAATTCATTATGGCATTTAATATATTCTCGATTTCTGCAAATATCATTCTGTTCGCATTTACTTAAATCTAAATTATTCAACTGTGACTCACCCTCTTTATTCAATACTCAACGAATTGCAGAAACATGTAAGAGACTTATACAGCTGTTAGCTAGGTTATTGTCTACACACTGCCAACTAATACGGAAGAAATATGAGAAGTCGCTAATTACTTAGTGGTGACAGTACATACCTGTACCGGCACTATGATTTCCAGATCTTCTTCAACCTGAAGATGATTGTTTCTTGTTGCTTGTTTTCCACCCAACCTTGAGACTAGTCCATACAGACTAATCCCCCCCAAGCTCTCTGCTAGGCCCCTGCCTCAGCAATACTTTGCACTTTTCTGTGCAGGTGCTATCTGGTCTTCACCAGACTTAGCACCTCTTTCCTTCTGATCTCTTTTTTTTTTTTTTTTTCTCCAAAAAAAACCCCCCCAGGGTCTTTTCCTCCATCTACATATGGGGAATGGAGAAGCAGTTAGGGTTTCCTCCCTCATAACTGTTTCTTGATAGATGTATATACATGTATATCCAGTTAACAGAAAAAAATATGTATATCCAGTTAACAGAAAAAAATCAGTTTAACTGTCCAGAAAGAAAATGAAATAACTTTTTAATCCAAGTTATTATAGACAATTTACTCACTTCAGATTTCAACTTGGAGAGATAATATTTTCACCATACATATTTATATGTAAAAAAAAAAAGGTAATAGTCTTTGTTTCACCTTTTTCCTCAAGATGGTAAAACAATTAATTTATTCACTTAGTTATCTAGATCATTACATCTCCTCCCCCTGAGATTGGACACCGTCCCGGTGGCCTTCCTCCATGAACAAAGCTGGATATGTCCTTTTCATTAATTCTTCATCCTCCCAAGTGGCCTCCTCAGGCCCGTAGTGTCGCCACTGGACCTTAACTTGGAAAATGACTCGTTTCTGCAGCTGCACTTCTCTCCGGTCGAGGATGTTCAGAGGTTCGACCAGACCCTCTCCTTCCGGTTCGACCTGCATCACACAATTCTAGAGTTAGTTTTTTCCTTTCAATAACATTTTAACAGCTTATTGCAGCAACAATTACTACCTGAATGTCCCGCCATTGAATCACATGCTTGGGATCATAAACATATTTTTTGAGTACTGAGACATGGAATACGTTGTGGACTCGGATGTGGCTTGGCAGAGCAAGTTGATATGCTACTGGACCAATCCTAGCCAGAATCTGGAAAGGTCCACAAAATCGGGGTGCCAACTTGGCACATCCACCCCATTGTAAAGTACTCCTTTTTGTTTGAATTCTGATGTATACGTGTTCACCCACCTGGTATTCCTTAAATCTTCTTTTCCGATCAGCAAAGTTTTTATGTCTGTCTTGAGCAGCTTTCAAATTTCCACGCACCTTTTTCACCATTTCTTCCATCTCTTTGAGCATCTCAGGTCCCAAACGGAGCTTATCCTCGGGTCCTCCCCAACTAGAAGGTGTGCGGCATTTGCGACCGTACATAACTTCGAAGGGGCTCATTTGGGTGGAGGTGTGATATCCATTATTATATGCAAATTCTACTAAATGCAGATATTCTTCCCATAATGTGGGTTGTTGCATCACATAAGCCCTCAACATATCTTCTACCATCTGATTAACCCGCTCAGTTTGCCCATCGGTCTGGGGGTGATATGCTGTACTAAAATTCAGTTGAGTTCCTAAATCAGCGAATAATGTCCTCCAGAAGGCTGATGTGAATTTCACATCACGATCAGAAATTATCTCCTTTGGAAGCCCATGTAGTTTAAACACATTTTTCATGAAAACATGAGCAATTTGTGTGGCTTTAAATGTGGACTGTACTGGTATAAAGTGTGCAGCTTTACTCAGTTTATCCACTACTACCATAATAGAATCGTTGTTCTTTTTTGTCTTAGGTAACCCCGTAATAAAGTCCATGGAGATGATTTCCCATTTCCATTCTGGAATGGGCAGGGGTTGCAGTAATCCCGCTGGATGTTGGTGTTCTGCCTTAATCTGCTGGCATTCCAAGCATCGGGCTAAATACTCAACAATATTCTTCTTCATTCCTGGCCAGAAATACTCTTTCCGGATGGCAGTAACCATTTTCTGATATCCTGGATGCCCCGCATAGTGGCTGGTATGAAACTCGTCCATGATGAGATTTTTAATTCCTTCCTAATTGGGTATATACAGTCTTCATTTGAAATATATCATTCCTGATTCATCCAACTCATAATCTGATGAGCTTGTCAATTCCGTAGGTTGTTGTAACTGTAATTTTAATTGCTGGTAATTGACATCTTGCTTTGAAACTTCTTTGACCATTTCTAAAATAGGGCTCTTCCAATTACTAACAGAAACTTCATATAAATGTTGCACCTTTCGGCTTAAGGCATCTACTACCCGGTTCTCCTTCCCTTGCAAATGTTTGATTTCAAAATCAAAACCGCTCAGAAAATCCATCCATCGTGCTTGTCGAGCATTCAAAGTGGGCTGACTGAAATAGTTGGTCAGGCTATGATGATCAGTGAGCAGTAAAAACTTCCTGCCCACAAGGTAGTGTCTCCACATTTTTAAGGCATGGATGACCGCGGTTAGCTCCAAATCATAAGCAGAATATTTCTGCTCATGTTCCTTTAATTTCCGAGACTCGTAAGCGACTACTCTGCCTTCTTGCATTAAAACTCCACCCACTCCTTCTTTGCTTGCATCCGTACATACCACATAATCCTTATCAGGATCAGCTATTCTCAAGATAGGGGCCGTGGTAAGCAAATGCTTCAATTGTTCGAAACTTTGCTGGCACCTTGGGGTCCAATGGAATGTTTTTCCCTTTTTCTGTAATGAAGTGATGGGAAATGCAACCGTAGAGAATCCTTCCACAAATCTTCTATAGTAACCAGCCAGACCCATAAAAGATCGAATATCAGCCACATCCTTTGGTACAGGCCAGTCCATTATGGCCTTTATCTTTTCTGGATCTACCGCAATTCCCTCCTTAGTAATCACATGACCCAAATATTGAATTTCATTCTTGAAGAAATTGCATTTACTAAATTTTGCATATAGTTGATGTGCTCGGAGAGTCTGCAGCACTTTTCTCAAATGTTCCTGGTGTTCTTCCATAGTGCGAGAATACACTAATATGTCATCAATGAATATCAGCACAAATCTATCTAGATATTGATGGAAAATACTGTTCATTAAGCACATGAATGTTGCGGGAGCATTGGTAAGTCCAAATGGCAGAACCACGAACTCATAATGACCATATCTGGTTCTGAAGGCTGTTTTTGCGATATCCTCGTCCTTAATTCGGACTTGGTGATAACCAGATCGCAAATCAATTTTAGAGAACACCGTTGCACCCTTCACTTGATCGAATAGCTCGTCGATCCGGGGTAAAGGATATTTATTCTTGATGGTTAACTTATTTAACTGACGATAGTCAATGCACATTCGGAAAGTTCCGTCTTTCTTTTTAACAAACACCACTGGGGCTCCCCACGGGGACACACTTGGACGTATATAATTTTTGTCCAAAAGTTCTTGCAACTGCATTTTTAGTTCGGTCAATTCAGGTACGCTCATTCTATATGGTGCCCGGGAGACCGGTGCTGCCCCTGGGACCAACTCAATGGTGAAATCTATGTTCCTTTTTGGGGGCAACCCAGGGATTTCTTCCGGAAACACATCTGTAAATTCTTTAATTACAGGGATGTTATTCAAGATGGCTGCTTTATCTTTGGAATCTGCATAACCCACCTGAATTGCATAGATCTGGCATCCTTTCCTCACACATTTAACCAGCTGATTTGCTGTTATAGGCCGTACCTGTACGGGTCGTTTAATTCCCTGCATTTCTTTTTTATTTCCCAGGGAATCTTTAAAGTAGATCACCTTAGTCTTACAGTCCACTAGTGACCAGTGCTTTTCCAGCCAGTCCATGCCAATAAGAATGTCATAGGAGCCAAGAGGAAGTATATTTAGATCTGCAGTTACTGGCTGTCCAGCTATGGTAAAGGAACAATCCTTTAACTTAGACACCACTCGCCTTTTGGCCCCCGTGGCCAATTGCACCAGCCAGGGACTTTTAAACTTAGTGGGTTGTAATTTACAGTGTTCTACTACTTTTGGACTTACATAACTCAGTGTAGCCCCTGGGTCAATTAAAACAGATACAGTAAGGTTTGAGATATTACCTTCGAACTCGACCATAGTTGGCTGATACTCCGCCTGATGGTCTTCCAATGCTGCATTAATCCTCGGCAAGCTGCGTCCCACTTCACCAACTGTTGAGGCTTCATGAATCTGGGACAGCTGTTCCGCTCCTTTCCGCTGCGGACAGTTTTTAATGTAGTGGGGTCCCCCACAACCCCAGCACTGCACTGGGGGTCGGGTGGTTCCCTCATTATCCAAACGTATTTGCTGTCCACTGCCTTTGGGTTCACTGTTCGGTCTCAATTTGGAGGCGTTTCTATCTGGAGTTCTGCTACTCAAACCTTTGCCACTCCATCTACTTCCACTGCTGCGACTTCCTTTACTGTTTCCAATTGACTTAAAACCCTTCCTTTCATTCCATTTCTTGCCGACTGCTTCTCCTTTTTGTCTACCTTGTTGATAACAAATTCTGGCCTTTCGAATAACTTCATCCATTGACTTGGGATTGTCAAATTCAATCCTTTCTCGCATGTAAGGTGGTAAGCTGCTTACAAATCTCTGCACCTTTGCCTTTTCTTCTCGTATATAGGGGACGTAACGGAGCAGAGAAGTGAAGCGGGTGATGAACTCATCCATAGTCTGCTGCCCCAAACGTAAATCATGGAACTCCCTTGCCTTCTCATCATAGAACCGTTCTGTTAGATATCTCTCCTTAAAGTACCTTTGGAAATTGTCCCAGGTGATGGTCTGTTCAGTGACCCCTTTGACTATCTTCACTTCCTCCCACCACAAGGTGGCCTTTCCCTGCAGCTGAAAAATAGCCAATCTGGCTTTAAGATTGTGATTGTACTCATAGAGTTGAAAGTATTTGTTCATATTAATCAACCATGCTTCAGCGGCTTCCTCCTGTTCTCCATCAAAATGCGGGGGTTTGATTTTCCGAAATTCCCCTTGCAATTCCACCCTTTGTTTCTTCGAAGATTGCTGCTCATTCATATTGTCAGAACGTTCTTCCTGCTCCTCTGAACCTTCAGAGGGCACAGGGTGATTTTGTTCCTCCGACAACTTCTGCTGTTCCATGCTAGGATGAACTGGTACTTGATTTTGTCGTTCAGATAGACTTCTCAGTATCCTTTCCTGTTCCATTGCCAGTCTGGCATTGTCTTCTCGCAACCTTGCCATTTCATTTTTAAGTTCTTGTACGGTTTCTAGAATGGCTTGGTTTGTAGTTCTGGTCTCCTCCCCAAGCTGAACCCATAGTTCTGGATTATGTTCGAATCCAGATACTCCTGGCCCTACTCCAGGTCTATGAGTTGTACTGTCAGCCCTCCTCATCCGGTAATTTCTTGATATATATATTTTTTCGATCCTGTACTATCAACATGAAAATACTAATAAGAGAACAACAAAATAAAATAATATTAATTATATTTTGCCCAGAGGCCTCAGTTTTGTAACTGGGCTCTGATACCATATGTCATAACCCACATCACATTAGTGTAAATATTAATGTTACCACAGCGCAATCAAAATTTTGTTTTTCGATATTTATTTATTGTTCTGAGGATATATATTAAAGTTTCGTGCTATGGTAATATTACCAACACATAACCATGGTATTTGATGTCTGGCAACGTTATATCGCATTTAATATTCACCAACCAACGTATATGGAACGATCCCCTTTTGATTCATCAGTACCCGGCGATCTTGACTATTCAACGATCCTGGCTTGGCTTGAGGACAAGTGTCCCGCCTGAACGCTGCCGATTCATTGAGCCTGATCGCAGATCGCGAGGAAGCAGCGGCTTGATGGCGAGGACAGCTGTTCGGCTCCTTGGGATGAGGACAGAGATCGACGGCAGAGAGTCCATCCCGCCATCGTCCGAGATCGCCTTGGCTATCTCGCCTTGCAAACCCCGCATAAGGTTTCTGAAGTCCATTCCGCGGAGTCATTGTGCCGAGGGGGGTTCTGGTGCGCGCGTCTTCTCCTATCCTACCAACCGCTCAGGTGACTTGCTTGCGCTCTGGTTTGCAATGGAAACTGTCGAATTGTTCACCCATTTTATCTTTCTGAAGGTTTCATGGTTTATTTGATTCAGTATTCCTGATATTGCGAATGTTTCTTATAGTTTATTGATAAATGATGTGGTCTGCAGTTCATCTAACCGCGCGTAGTTGGTGAACAGGTTCATGAATCTATTCCACCTTGAAATACCACAGCTGGGTATCAATGGCGACCTCTACCAGGTAAGAGCTACGCCCATAGATTAAATTAAGGTTTGAAACTATGGCGTCGGTTTAATGTCCTTCTTCTCTTTGTCAGGTGGTTTCATTTTCTACAAAGATGTGAGTCTGTGTTAAGGTTTTGGCCATAATGCCATTTACGGAAGCTATTGAGACTCCTCGCCATTACTACCCATTCCAGGGTTTTGTTTTCTTTCCTTTTGCTTAGCAATTTCCCCATTAAGGGGTTTCGAACTTATTCCGCTTGGCTATAGTTTGGCGACCCGAATACGGGTTCTTCCTGTTTTTAAACTGGTTAATATATATGTATTGTACTGTTTTGGTCACGGACCTCCAGAAGTTTTAATGTCTGTTTTACATACTTTCGTCCTTCCAGAATTTTAAGAAGGGATTCAGGTTTTCAGCCTGTTCAAAATAGTTTGCTTAATATGAATATTTAATGGTCGTTCAGATACTCTCGTTTATCTTACGGAATACTTCTTGATTTGGCATATGAGGTTAACCGATCTTAGTTTTTCTTTTAAAAAATTGTGCTTGAAGTTATTGGGGCTTTTACTGCTCGGCTTAAGGCTACCTAGTCATGTACTGCTTGTCTTTACAGATGTCTTGCCAGGTTCATATGCGTTATTCTTTACGGATATTTCCGCCATGTATAAATGCTTAACTTCATATTTTTATGTTGAAAATCGAACGTCTTGAATTGTAGTTCGTTTGTGAACTCCGGCGATAATACGCCACTGATTCCGCGTGAGAGATTCTGGTCTCTCAGGAGTAGGGTTTCATACTCGCTGGTTGTTCTTGGTATTTGTTCTAACTCGAAATACTCGAGGGAAAATATATTTTCTCTGAGCTGAGATCTCAGACGCGTCCCGCGTATACAGAGTAGTGATCTCTTCCATTATACAGCAAATGTGGACCGAATCTTTGAGTGCATGTGCGAATATAAAAATATCATGATTTTCGTTAAAAAGAGTTTTTGTTTAAATATAATACTGCCCTGTTCGATCGGGGTCACCTTTACATTTACAATTTCTCTAATAAGAATTGTGTTTTGAAAACAGATTAGCTCTTCGCATTGGAAATGTTTAATATTCATTCCGATATTTACTTGCAGCTTATCTGAGATGTTTTTAATTGTTACCGTCCTCTTCGAGGTTATATAATACTCTGTTTTTTTATTTTTTTATTTTATATATATATACAGTTTCGAATTCTTTTTCCAGAGATTAAATATCTCAGAAATAATTCATTATGGCATTTAATATATTCCCGATTTCTGCAAATATCATTCTGTTCGCATTTACTTAAATCTAAATTATTCAACTGTGACTCACCCTCTTTATTCAATACTCAACGAATTGCAGAACATGTAAGAGACTTATACTGCTGTTAGCTAGGTTATTGTCTACACACTGTCAACTAATACGGAAGAAATATGAGAAGTCGCTAATTACATAGTGGTGACAGTACATACCTGTACCGGCACTATGATTTCCAGATCTTCTTCAACCTGAAGATGATTGTTTCTTGTTGCTTGTTTTCCACCCAACCTTGAGACTAGTCCATACAGACTAATCTCCCCCCAAGCTCTCTGCTAGGCCCCTGCCTCAGCAATACTTTGCACTTTTCAGTGCAGGTGCTATCTGGTCTTCACCAGACTTAGCACCTCTTTCCTTCTGATCTCTTTTTTTTCTTTTTTCCCCAAAAAAAACCCCCAGGGTCTTTTCCTCCATCTACATATGGGGAATGGAGAAGCAGTTAGGGTTTCCTCCCTCATAACTGTTTCTTGATAGATGTATATACATGTATATCCAGTTAACAGAAAAAATCAGTTTAACTGTCCAGAAAGAAAATGAAATAACTTTTTAATCCAAGTTATTATAGACAATTTACTCACTTCAGATTTCAACTTGGAGAGATAATATTTTCACCATACATATTTATATGTAAAAAAAAGTAATAGTCTTTGTTTCACCTTTTTCCTCAAGATGGTAAAACAATTAATTTATTCACTTAGTTATCTAGATCATTACATCTCCTCCCCCTGAGATTGGACACCGTCCCGGTGGCCTTCCTCCATGAACAAAGCTGGATATGTCCTTTTCATTAATTCTTCATCCTCCCAAGTGGCCTCCTCAGGCCCGTAGTGTCGCCACTGGACCTTAACTTGGAAAATGACTCGTTTCCGCAGCTGCACTTCTCTCCGGTCGAGGATGTTCAGAGGTTCGACCAGACCCTCTCCTTCCGGTTCGACCTGCATCACACAATTCTAGAGTTAGTTTTTTCCTTTCAATAACATTTTAACAGCTTATTGCAGCAACAATTACTACCTGAATGTCCCGCCATTGAATCACATGCTTGGGATCATAAACATATTTTTTGAGTACTGAGACATGGAATACGTTGTGGACTCGGATGTGGCTTGGCAGAGCAAGTTGATATGCTACTGGACCAATCCTAGCCAGAATCTGGAAAGGTCCACAAAATCGGGGTGCCAACTTGGCACATCCACCCCATTGTAAGGTACTCCTTTTTGTTTGAATTCTGATGTATACGTGTTCACCCACCTGGTATTCCTTAAATCTTCTTTTCCGATCAGCAAAGTTTTTATGTCTGTCTTGAGCAGCTTTCAAATTTCCACGCACCTTTTTCACCATTTCTTCCATCTCTTTGAGCATCTCAGGTCCCAAACGGAGCTTATCCTCGGGTCCTCCCCAACTAGAAGGTGTGCGGCATTTGCGACCGTACATAACTTCGAAGGGGCTCATTTGGGTGGAGGTGTGATATCCATTATTATATGCAAATTCTACTAAATGTAGATATTCTTCCCATAATGTGGGTTGTTGCATCACATAAGCCCTCAACATATCTTCTACCACCTGATTAACCCGCTCAGTTTGCCCATCGGTCTGGGGGTGATATGCTGTACTAAAATTCAGTTGAGTTCCTAAATCAGCGAATAATGTCCTCCAGAAGGCTGATGTGAATTTCACATCATGATCAGAAATTATCTCCTTTGGAAGCCCATGTAGTTTAAACACATTTTTCATGAAAACATGAGCAATTTGTGTGGCTTTAAATGTGGACTGTACTGGTATAAAGTGCGCAGCTTTACTCAGTTTATCCACTACCACCATAATAGAATCGTTGTTCTTTTTTGTCTTAGGTAACCCCGTAATAAAGTCCATGGAGATGATTTCCCATTTCCATTCTGTAATGGGCAGGGGTTGCAGTAATCCCGCTGGATGTTGGTGTTCTGCCTTAATCTGCTGGCATTCCAAGCATCGGGCTAAATACTCAACAATATTCTTCTTCATTCCTGGCCAGAAATACTCTTTCCGGATGGCAGTAACCATTTTCTGATATCCTGGATGCCCCACATAGTGGCTGGTATGAAACTCGTCCATGATGAGATTTTTAATTCCTTCCTGATTGGGTATATACAGTCTTCGTTTGAAATATATCATTCCTGATTCATCCAACTCATAATCTGATGAGCTTGTCAATTCCGTAGGTTGTTGTAACTGTAATTTTAATTGCTGGTAATTGACATCTTGCTTTGAAACTTCTTTGACCATTTCTAAAATAGGGCTCTTCCAATTACTAACAGAAACTTCATATAAATGTTGCACCTTTCGGCTTAAGGCATCTGCTACCCGGTTCTCCTTCCCTTGCAAATGTTTGATTTCAAAATCAAAACCGCTCAGAAAATCCATCCATCGTGCTTGTCGAGCGTTCAAAGTGGGCTGACTGAAATAGTTGGTCAGGCTATGATGATCAGTGAGCAGTAAAAACTTCCTGCCCACAAGGTAGTGTCTCCACATTTTTAAGGCATGGATGACAGCGGTTAGCTCCAAATCATAAGCAGAATATTTCTGCTCATGTTCCTTTAATTTCCGAGACTCGTAAGCGACTACTCTGCCTTCTTGCATTAAAACTCCACCCACTCCTTCTTTGCTTGCATCCGTACATACCACATAATCCTTATCAGGATCAGCTATTCTCAAGATAGGGGCCGTGGTAAGCAAATGTTTCAATTGTTCGAAACTTTGCTGGCACCTTGGGGTCCAATGG